>CATIWR010385610.1:0-16057 GCA_949677035.1 Omphalea diandra
CAATTCAATTAAAATAAGAAAAGTATTTAGAACCATTTCAAATGTGCTATTTGTTCAGTTGAATTTAATTTATTTTAAATATTTGTAGGTTATATTTAATATGATTATTTGTGTTGATTTATTCAGTATTCATGCTTAATTCTAAAATAGATTATTTGCTCGAATAGAAAATATTATTTTTAAACTTTCAAATTACCTATTAGACAAAATTAATATATTAAATTTTTATTTTTATTTATTTTAATAATTTATTCTAATTAGTAATAATATATTTTACTCTAGTTGTAATCTTTAATAAATTTTCAAATTTTCAATATTTTTTACATTTTTATATGTATTTAATTTTTTTGAAAATAAAAAGGTCTTTTATTAATAATAATTAATAAATACAACTTATAACAGATAAATAAATTTGACTACATTTAAGAAATACATACAAATCTTATTATGAACATGAGTTTTTTTTTTTTTGAACTTCATTGACCGTTTTGATGAAACAAATGTATATAACACATTGATTGCGTTTGATGCATCCACAAGAAATATATTTCACTCAGTGACTATACTAAACTATAAATCGACTTCATTTTCATTTGACAAGTCTTTAAAGAATGTAATATTTTGAATATCAAACTCAAACTCTCTTAACTTTCATGACAGAAGATGTATAAACTTTCATAAAAAAAAGATAAGCAAACTCCTATAAAAGAAAACAAAACAAAAGACAGATAATATTTCATTGACAAAATTAACAAACAACTAATAAAAATAAATATAACATAAGATCTTAAATGAATTTTTAGCTAAATAAATTCATTTTCATTGTTGAAAAACTTTAATTTATCTTCAGATATTAAAACCTTAGTAATCATGAGATTTTTTTCATATATCTTTGGTTTGTTATATGTTTTCCTAAATTCACTACTAAAAAATATAAAAGATTTTACTATCAAAATCTATAAACTCTAACCAACTATCAAAATCTATAAACTCTAACCAACTCATATAAATAAAATAGAAATATGATTTGATTATTCATTATTATTGGAAAAAAGTTACAAGAGAAAACAAGAAAGTAGGGATAGAAAGCAAAAAAAAAAATCAAAAAAAGATCTCCATAGATGGTGATTAGCATTTTAGTCACCTAAAAAATATTTTGAATAAGAGATGAATTTGAATATATATATATATATATATATATATATATATAATGTGGACAGCCATATCATAAATTAAAATGTAAGAAGTCACTAAGGGATAATGAGAGAGGATTGCGGGTCTACGAGAGAAAAAGAGGAATTTAAATTGAATGGTAGAGTTTGAAAATTATGTAATTTTGCAATAATATTTAAGAAAAAATTTTAAAAAAATAAGATCATTTATGATAAATATAGTTTGAAAAGACATTAACAAAAAATAGAGATTTTAATATATTAAACTATAGTTAATTTTTATTAATAATTTTTTAACTAATTTCAAATGGGCTATTACGAATATCATTTACCTGCTTGCCTGCTTAGAATAGAACTTGTATTTCATCCCCTTTTTTGTCCTCATTGGAGCTGACTGGCTTTTCTCTTGTTTTTATGTTGTGGTTCGAGTCTTTTCTCACCCAGCCATTGGATTTACATTGGGTCACATTTTTTCTCGTATCTATAATAACTTTTTGGCGTTTACCAAATGAATAGAAAACAAATGAAGGCTAACATTAATTATTTTATTTAAAATTTATTTCAAGATAAAATATTAAAAATTGTGAAGATTAACCTTTTCATGCCAACGCAAAATTTTCACACGATTTCATACTTGAAAGTTGATTCGGTGAGAATAAAAAAAAACAATTAGAAACGATTAAGAGACTTCAAAAGAGCACATCACATCATCCACCTTCAAAACAATTAAATCTCCGTCCATTCCATAGCATTAATCTCTTAAATCTTCAACTTGCAAATGCCTTGCGCCAAGCAGCTTTGTACAAATAGAAATTCTACACTAAATGCAAAAATTACCAGCTAACATTCTAACCACGTCAAAGCCTACACAGATCCTGCAAAAAGATTCCCATGAACACACCCGCACATCTTACCGTGGAGCATTGAACAACGCTGCTGCCCCTACAAGGTGTTGGCATCCACCACCTTGGTTTTACAGCCTGATAAACATGTACCCATAACTTCCGCTCCAAGGTAACAAACACATCAGTACAGTGGCTAAGACCTTATCTTTATTTGTGGGCACACCATGTCTCCCCATCAATGCGACTCCCCACCAAAAGGAACATCGCACATGCAAAAGGAGTACAACGACTAAAACCTCTATTTACTGGGGTTTCACAGCGAACCAGGAATGGGTCAATTCTTAATCGCAGCCAATCAGTTTTTTCCATGGGTACACGGTTTTTATTTTGGTCAAGTGAAAATTCATAATAGAGTACAGCTATATTGTGCAACCCATTTAAACTTGAAGACAAATACTTGCACACATGCGTCCAATAAATGTAGTATGCCCACAATTGAAGTAGATGATAAATAATATGGCGACCAACAAAATGAACATTAGAGATTGAATGCCTGCCCAAAAAACCATTAGATGATGTATAAACTTACATTAGATGGTAGGGGGTGGGTAAAACAGCTATATACAAGGTGGGGAGGTTTTATATATATATATATATTAAAAAAAAAAAAAAGCAGCTACTACTATCTTGCTCATCATAGAGGTATATAAGTAGACACAATAACACCAACTCCATTAAAATGTCCAAAATTGGGTATATCAATCTTGCCATCTATTTTGAGATACCAAGAAGCTTGCATCTTAAGAAGACTCGCACCCATCTTTTTTTTCCACCTGGAATGGCCACAGCACCCTTGCTGAACACCTGACACAATAACAAAAATAACAACATATCGTCATAAAGATGCCTTAGAGAAAAAATAACTGAGGAAGAAGCATTCAAAGCATGTCATGCTATATGCATATCATTTAAAAAGCTTTTTCTACAATGTAAACGATAAAAACTTGTTCCTAAACCTATAAAATTACCTAGGACCCAAAGGAGCTCCACCTAAAAATTCTCCGTGCTCTGTGCTGAAGGTAACAGTAGATGTTTCACTTCTTTTGCATCCATACCCTCCATGTCCAACAGACTATCATCACCCTTCGAATTCAAGGTCCCTGGATTCATCTTCTGAACCTCCTCCCTGGTATAGATGAAAATCTTGCGAACCATGCCAACAAATTCCCTGTTTTATTCAAGATATCACCAATAAACAAGATCACAATCAGAAATAAAAAAAACACCATCTCTAACTTACTTAAAAGACATTGGATGCATAGTGGATGTTCAAACAAATGAAAAAGATTACTTACTGCCACGGATCATCTCCAACAAGCATCATATCTCCTTCATCATCAGTATACACAATCAGCCAATTCTTTTTGGGAGCCATTAGTTCACCATCAAATTCAAACAAACGGTCCAATTCAGCAATCAACTCATTATAGTTGTTGAACTTGGTAAGGTCAACAGACCTACCAAGTGCAATCCCCTGCTTATGAACCTGAAGCAAAAAACAGAAAGTTTAGCATTTTTCTGCCAACATGCTGGTGTCCATGTTATCTAAAGATAAATATTAGCAAACAAATGAGTAAAAAACCTTAGTACAACTCCTAGTTGAACCATTTTGAGCTTTGCATTGATTGTCCCTTGTATGCGAAAGACCAGCTTGGAATTGTTTCTCGTGTTCAGTATCATCAGCCATTTTAGAACCCTTGGATTGTTCTGACCTTTGACCAGATTCCAATACAAGAAGTTGGTGACCTGGCAGATGTGTGTGACTCATGGACTCGTTGACCATGTTTCTATGCGAGGCTGCTGGCTCTGTTGTGACCGGATTACTAAACAAAGGAATGCCAAAGAGTTTACAGTTCCCATCCATTGATTTCCCAGTGTCATGTTCTTGCACCGCTACAGGTTTTGGTTCTAGCTCTCTTGCATGAGCATGATTATCAAAATGAGAAAGTGGGGGAGGTATGAACCACTTTCCATGCGACTGGTCAACTCTATGACCATTAAGGATGGGATACTCACTGAAAGCACCGCACCTTATATTTCCTCGGGCTTGATAAGGCATGTCTCGCCCTTGCACAGGAACCTTTGTGTTAGACTCTGATAGCTTGAGTGAGAGACTTGATGGCATTAAAGACCATGGGCCAGCAAGCATATTAAACTTGCCTTCCTGATCTAATACACGTTTTCTACCAGCAGGTGCTGCAGTTTGATCAACAAAAGGCGCAGCAAAACCATGGGAGGACTCTGTATTTGTTCCAAATCCAGATAACAAGTCTGTGTAGGTTGGTTCCTGCCTCCCAGAAGCAATCCTACTCTCTGATCCATGTCTTCTTGCAGCAGATACCACATCAATCTTCTCCTCGTCTACTGCTGAAGTTGGCCACATAACAGACTTTTCAGCAGTGCCAGATTCATTTCTCTCTGCAAAATTGCCTCTCAAGGTCGAGAATTCTTGACCTTGCAAGACCCTTGAATATCCAGTTGGCGGTTGAGGGTCTACAGTTACTTTGGATGAACCTAACCCATCAAAAAAAGGCACAAGGTGGTTCAAACCTTCTTTGATACAGCATAAACATTTTTAAAAAAATGTACAAGTAAATAACAAGCCTGTACCTTCTCGAGTAAGAACAGAAGAGTCTGGGGAAGAAGGAACCATGTTGGAACGAGGTCTTTTAGGTCTGGGCACTGGAAGGGGATTCAAAGCAGGAGGAGCAAGAGCTGGCTCTATATTCCATGGAGAAACCCTCTCCGGACGAGGTATGGTAGAAGTTTCATCCCATCTCACCTTGAGACATCTCCATTTTGAGTCTCGCCACCTTGTGGTGTCAGCATCTTCAATTCCAACTATAGTGCCAGTAAATCTACAACATGAAAATAATGAACAACTATAATCCAAAGAGATGAGTAAAGTACAAACTCCCATTTATAGAGAAGGGAACAAATCTTTGACAACAGAAAAATACACACAATTTTAAGTGGATACAAAAAAATGGAAAGCAATTTCTGCCAGCAAACTTTAAAAAGAAGACGACATAATTTCTGCCAGAAAACTTTAAAAAGTAGAAGCCATACTTTTGCTCAGGAGCTTCTTCTCCTTCAAATCTCATTTTAAACCTCATCCCAATAGAATAATTGTTCTTGACAGACTCCATGTACCGGTCAAATGGAACAATGAACTCAGCTGGGCTTGTCCTGTAACAACACACTAACAAGAGTACTTAGAGGCAGAAAACAATGGTAGGAAATTATGAACTCAGTTACCATATCATAAAAATAATATAATTCCATTATAAATAGCACTCAAAGAATATCTATCACAATATGTTTGTAATGTGTGCCACTTTCTTCCTTCACTATCAGAACCAAAGAATACACAAATAAATTTGCATTGTGACCTACCAAAACAACGTAATAAGCATTGTACAATGAACTGAATAAACCAGATACCTTGGCTTATAATAAACAGTAAACATGGTCCCTGTAGTTATTGCATGCCATGCTGTGGCAAGTACACCAAGATGCATGCTGTGACTGGATATGACAGATGATGGAACATTACCCTGCTGTCTCATTGCTCGTCTAACTCCAACTCGAAGTTCACCATTCTCACCTCTAAAAGTCAAATGCCAAAGCCACACATCAAACCAGTCCAAACACAAGACAAAATTGAAACAGAACAAGAAATCAACATTAGAAAGAATATGTAAACCTTAAAAATATAAAGGCGTCACCGGCAACAAGCCGTTTAGAGCTAACAAAAACACTCCATCCGCTTTGAAGCAAGTGTCTCCGTGGTTGACCTGGTAATTAACATTATGGTGTTTATTAACATAGAATACAAATGCTATGAGAAGAACAGTCCTTCATGTTGCATAAATAAAACAATCTATTTCATGATAAAACTGTTCAATCAAAGTAGCGTAACATAAATAAAACTGTTCAATCAAAGTATGCCATCATTACCCCGAAAGATGTGCCGGAAACGCCATTCATTTCCATGCAAATCTTTGGCAACCAATTCTTGTGTTGGAGGCTGCCTTGACATATCCTGCCACACACCAAATGTTAAAAACACAACAACAATTTCAGGTTCAGCTATAAAAATACTAATACAACAGTTCACAGGAATTACAAGTCACAACTGAACATTATACAAACCAGAGGTGGCAGACATTCATCTGCATGTCGTCTGAGCACAGAGAACCCGCCGTGAGTGCTCGTATCCGATGCAGTTAGGGTTTTACAGAATGAATGTACATGAAATCGCGGAGGCGAAGGAAGGGGAGGATCCTTTTCAACTGCCCTCTCATCTTGCTGACATTAAAAACCACTTGAATTATCAGAAATCCAATTCCAATTCAAACCCTTGAGCATTGCACAACTACAAATCAACATTCAAACAACACTTACGTTGGCCTCGGGAAGCAGTGTCACTTGTGCAAATACCTCATCCGTATCCGGTTCAGCCTAACATCAATAGTTGCACAATATGTCCAAATTCATGAACCCTCATTTAAAAAAATAAAATTTCGTTAATACCCATAACAGATCACCTTACCTTCAAGTGGACGTTGATCACGCGGCAAAGGATCTTGGATGGAAGATCATAAACTGGCATCTGTTGATCAGCCACCTGATTTGTAGAGGCCTCAACCTAACCCATGAATAACGAGCAAATTAACCCAAAATCTTTTAAAATCAATCACCCAACTTTAGGTACTCATCAGCAATCAGAAATTTCTTAAAAATAACGCACTCACATCTGAGGTTAAAGACAGACCCTAGAAATCTTAAAGTAAACAAAATTAACCCACAAAAATGGGAGCTTCAAGCTGTGAAAAGGGATAATTCACAGAAATAAAGAGAGCGACGCAGAGGATATGAAGAATGAAGCCAACCTGCTCAATATGTCCTTGGGGAAAGTAAAACACGCGCTCTTGTTCACGAGGAACGGTGACCAAAGGACCGGCACAAGCATGCCACAGCTCCGTATAAAGCGCAGTCTCAGCGTCTACACCACACGCGCCACCACAACAAAAAAAACCATCAAGACGACGGACACAGATATCACATAAAACTCATCAAAGCACAACAACAAAATTATACCTCTAGCAGAAGCAGGACCTGCAGAATGGCCTTTCTGCCCCTCCATGGCATTAGGCTCGGTATAACCCGAAGAGAAACTGTCTCTCACGTTTCCACTATTACCCTTCATTGACATCTCCGACGCGTCCATGACATCACAAACCTTTGAAAACAAAAGAAAAACGAGTAAAAATCTCTCTCTTCCTCACTCTCAACTTAGATCTCTCATTTACAACATGAAATTTTCCACTTTAATCAACCATTTCGACTTGCTATGCAGAAGAAGAGCTATTAATCTTAAGCTTAAGCTTAACTTAGGGCGCGTACTTCTCACTGTTCAACCTTCTCTCTTGCTCTCTTCTTCAATTCCAATATCTTCTTGTCTCTCTCTTCTGTATCATTCTTGTCTGTGTTGTTCAGAGTCGAGAACTTAACCAGAGTGGTCAAAACGGGTGCCAATCATTTCAACCGCGGTCCATTTTCAAGTACTGTTTCCAGCAACCGACATTCACCGGTTGCGTTAACTTTCTTTAACCGGTATGCTGGACTAAGATGAAAGCGAGACATTTTTGGTTATTTAATAAAGGCGGCTTGCGTAATTAACGGCGTCAGGGTTGCCTTTAATCATGCGCCTATCAGAGGGTCCACGGTCACGGCCGTTTTCTTTTCACGTTAGTGGGAAAGCTGTTCGGTTTTTACGGGGAAATGGCTTTTGTCCTGCAATTAACGAAGTGAAGCGAGTTAGGGAGGCAAAGAGATTGGCGGGTGCGTAGGCAAACACGTAATGTAAGGAGGAGTGGGTTAGTTTCAATTTGTTTCTCTTTTAGCCGCTGCGCCACTTGCTTCGTGCGTTTGCTGTGTAGGTTAACATAATGCTAGAGCTGCACAGGCACCACAGCTGTTGTCGCCCATACTGTATGGGACCCTTAAGTTATCGTAACAGTTTTTTTTTTTCGCACGAGAAACCCGTATTATTCTTTTGACTCTTTTACATTATCAAGTTGCCACGTATTTATTAGTTATTGTTCCTAACGTTAGTATAATTACTCTGAGAAAAATATTTTATAAAAATTGAAATAAAGTTCATTTTGAACTCTAACTATATAAACAGATCTTAATATAATCAAAATTAATTATTAAACTAATTAACTTCTTTTAGAAGTGTTAAAATGGATTAAGGGGTGGTATTCGTGTTATATTAATTCATTTAGGTAAGATGTTAAAGATCATATAGCTAAAAATCAATGTGAATGCAATCCATTTATTAATCGTGCTAAAATATTTTAATTTGATATAATATGAAATTTAAATGGATTACATAAACATTATACGTGTAAATCGTTTGTTTAATTGGAGTGTATATGGATTATAAAACTTGTTTAACCTAAATAAATTTATTGCAAAAAAATTATATTTTTACTCAAATTAATTAAAATAGTTTAATTTATAATTAATAAAATATAGCATAAAATTATAAGATGACTCCAAAATAAAATTTCTTATAATTTTATATAGTTAACTGTCAAATATCAACTCAAAATTCTCTTTATTAAATTTGAATAAGTATTTTTTAAAATTCATCATGTGATGGGTGTATTATACTTTGTTACAATACATTAACTAGGTAACATTAAATAATTAATATGAATATTTTAAAATATTCAACACTATTTTTATGTATTAATATATGATATTAAAATACATGTCATGTTTATGAATTATTTTTCAACTTCAAAATATAAGTAATTAACAAAAATAAATTACTGATAATTAATTTGTCCACAATGTAAAGATAGATATTTACTTGCTATATTTTTATAAATATTGATACAAGATAATAATCTATTTAAGTTAATTTCTAAAAAAATAATTGAATTTTAAAATTGAATCAAATAATGTTGATAATAATGATTGAAATTAAATTACATCATTGATTTTAGATATTTAATTAACAACAATAAAGTTGATTAAATTCAAAAAATACATCATTCATATTCATTTGTAAAATAGTATTGATATAACATGATGTATTTTACAGACGTCACTATCAAATGATAATTTAATTAATTTACATGCAAATTAACTAATAAAATTAATATCAATCAAATTCTATGTTCTATATTTTATAATTAATTTTATATAGTTTTAGGGCTAACAAAAAAAAATTGTAAAATAATCTTTATTAATTTTAACTAAGTTAAAAATACTTGAATTGACTAAATATGAACAAACTAATTCATTAATAACTAAATTTTAATATTTAAACATTGTTATGAGACAATTATGAAATACAAAATAAATTAAACAAAAATCATTTTTTTAATTAACGAAAGAAAAGTAAATTTGTAATAATTGACATAGCAGCAAATATAAAAGTAAACGATTTCAAAATGATAATTAATATTAAAAATAAATGTTTCATATTTTCATATATTTAATTGCAAACAATTTTATTTAGAGTATGAACATATGATATCAGTGAGGTCTGAAGTTCTCAAAAATGGTTGCGACATGATCTTATTTTATTCTTTATAAAAAATAATTACCATTTTAGTTTACGTGATAGAATTGGGGTTTATCCAATGACGTCCACACAGGCAAACATATCGCGCCCGGCAAAAACCCGGAGGGCGAAAAAAACGAGTAGGTAATAAGGTAAAAGAGAAAAAAAAAAAAAATGTGGCGAGAAATTGGGGGGCAGGGTCACGTGTTAGAGCGAAGGAGCAGGAGAGGGAAAGTCAGTGGGGCCCACGGGTATTGTCTATTAGCAGCTGTGTATGGTCTAATCTTTGGCCCGGGAAGCTTTTATATCCCAAAGAAAATGATTAAAAAAAATTATAATTTTAAAATTAAAGAAAAAAAGGAAAAAAAATAAATTTTACGATATTCAACGGGCTTTTGATACAGCTGTTTCAGCCAATACAAACACGAGCAAATTTGAGTTCATATTTGGCCCCAAGTTTAGAAGAAAAGGAAAAATGGATAGGTCATGTTTAGATTTATTTAGGCATGGACTGAATTAGGTAAAGGTAAAATTAGGAGTCGTTGTCATTTTTGTTGTGGCATAGAATCAAGTTTACGTTGGTACAACGGCCCCCTATTCAACTTCTTTAATTATTTGTGTGTGAGAGATGCAATTTTTAGGGGGTTAAATTTTATTTACTTTATTATGTTCATATGGTTACTTACTTTGAGTTTTGATTTTCTATTTTCATTGCTAAGATTTTAAAAATTTTATTTTTTGAAAATATGAAAACAAATTATACGTTTTATAAGAAACACCTTTCAATTTAAAAAAAAAAAAAATTACTAACCAGCCTGTTAATTTACGATATCAAGTTAATACATCATTCAGTTTTATCAAATAGATTATTTGGCATTTTAATCATATCTTAAATAAGGTTACCTAAAAGTTTTTTTTATATATATATCTTTTATAAAATAAAATATTTTTATTGAATTTTATGAAAAAAATAAAATGATAAGTTGATTATAATAAAAATAAATTTTTAAGTAAGATGGAGACAATGAATCAGGTTTTCTTCTGTTGACATTTATATGGTTTATTCATTCAAATACGTTTTATTATATTTATCTGAGCATAATCCTTTTTGTTGAATTGTTACTTTTATCATTTCTCATTGAATACAATTTAAATCAATGCTAAAAATGATAACAATTCTATATTTAGGACTTTTGTATCGACTACTTGCTCTACTAAATGACGTAAAATTATTATTGAACTCTGTTGCAAAAATAATATGCACTTATTTATCGGTGAATATATAATTGAAAAAAATATCTACGTCACATAGATTGTGTGAATAATTGGTGAAAAATAAATCCATTATATATATATATTACTGATCATATGGGCATTTAACTAGTTATTGTGAAAGGATAAATAATAAACTTAATTGTTTTACATGAAAACTTTTTTATTAGTTAATATTATATAGGAGCGTGATTATTGCAACCTATGTTTCTCTTTAATATGATGGGTGGTAATGGAAACATGAATTTTGGTTAATGAACTAAAAGACATTGTTTTTAAAACTAGACTGGTTAATGAATCAATTAGCTAATTAGTTTTTAATTTATCGATCTAATTTAATTATTTTAATACAAAATAAAAAATTTTAAAAATATTACTAGAATAGCTCTAAAATCAGAAAATATTAAAAATATATAAATATATTTATAATATTAAAAATCGATCCAAATTCAACGAAACTAATCACTGATTCGATTTTCAATTTTATTGATTCAATTTTACTTTGATATGATTTTCAAAACATCACTAATAAATAATTAATGATAGTCACTTCCAATGTATGATGAATAATATATATGCATTTAATATTCAACAATCAATTGTAAAAATATAAAATTTTTAGAATTTAATATTTTTATAGTATATGGCTTTTACATTAAACAAGATAAAAACAATTTTCCAACAATAATCAGTATTTAACCAAACAATATAATAAAATATTTTTTAATATGTAAAAATATCTTTAGGAAAATATTATCTATATTTGAAATTTTAATTCCATGCAAATAGCACTCAATATTAAACTATTAACTTATTAGTGCAAATACGCTACCTTTTTGGTTTAGTAATGGCAATTAGTAGTGAACAATTAGTGATCAATAAATCTAAAATATTTGATAATTTAGCAATTAAAAATATAATTAGATTATAAAATAATATAAAAAATAATTATTTTTATATTTGAAGTAATTTTATATAAAATACAAATTGGTATGATTATAAATGATGGTAAATATAAAGTTAATATTAATGAAAAAATCAAATGCTAATTTTTAAATTTCAAATGTTAAAAAAATTAACTTTTAGCATTCAATTATTTTTTAATTTTAAACACTAATTTTATCAAATATTTTTTAAATATTTAATTACTAAATAATAAAAAGTAAATGTCAAACCAAAAAAATTAATAATAACCAAATGTCAAACTAAAGAGACACTAGATAAACAAAAGGATCTTAGTTGTATTGTATTTTTTTTTTCATCCTTTTATTGTGCCGATACGCGCCAACCGGCTTCAGAGTAAACTAAAAAAAAATGTCTTCCAACTTGAAAATTTCAGATGGCACATAAGTAATTTAAAGATATGTAATTTAACATATGAATTACTATTCAAATACATAAAATTTGAAGAAATTTTAAGACAATTTAAATGGGAAAACTTTATAAAATGTAATGAAGTAATTAGACCGGCAAATAGGTCAATCGAATGAGTTTAGATTGAATTATTTTTAAGTTAAGTTAATTTTAAAATCATAATTTTTGGATAGATGAGGTCGGATTAAATTAATATATAAAAATCGAATTTAAGTTGCTTTGCAGTTGGATTGAAATATTCATAATTTTGATTAAAAATAAAAATATTACTTTTAATTTTGAAATAAATTTAATTATTTATAATCATTTAAATTGAAATATTTGAATTAAATTACGAATTGAGTTAATTCGTATGGATCCACATGTTATATCATATCAGACTTAACTAACAAAATTCTTAAGTTAAATTGTTTTGAATTTCTTTTTAAGTTAGGTTAATTCTGAATCATTTTTTCAAATAAATTTGTGTCGAACCTTTAAATTAAATAAAAGATAAGTCAATAAAATATTTTAAATCACGCCACCGTGTGAATTTAGCTGAGTGTGACAAGAGAGAGAGATGAACAGAAACACACAACGCACGTGACACACTTAAAAAATTTTGTAGACCCTAACATGCATATGTTGAGGCCAAAGAGTAATGGGAGATTTTGACAATTCGAAAATAATGATATAAACCGCATTAAAAATGTGCGTTATATTTCCCATCCGAACCGTCCTTAGGGAAACCCATTTCCTACCAAACATTAAAAAATGGAACTGTACATATACGGCAATCAATGTATTAATTGAAAAATATTTATAACCCATGACTCCCAACTAGGGACTCACTCATTTGTTACCATATTCATGTCTTATCAAAATTTTCTTTTATAGACATTTATTATATTTAAAGTTTCTATATTTTTAATTATATTATTATTTTCT
Organism: Omphalea diandra; assembly: GCA_949677035.1. Classification (NCBI taxonomy): domain Eukaryota; kingdom Viridiplantae; phylum Streptophyta; class Magnoliopsida; order Malpighiales; family Euphorbiaceae; genus Omphalea; species Omphalea diandra. Next base: position 13,236 of record CATIWR010385610.1, read on the forward strand.
ATATTTAATTTTATTATTAATTTCTATATTTTTTCAACCATGATTATTAAATTCAAGTCAAATCTATTCAAAAAGTCATTTGTTATGAAACTAAAATTGTATTGAAATAAAATTTAGAATAATCTATATGAACTAATCGATTAATTTGTGAATCAGTCAATTAATTATAGTACTAGCAGTTATTTAATTTGATTAAAGTTGATGTAGTCACTTCTAACAACTATCATGTCAGTTCAATAAAAAAAATTGTGTTATAGTGTTTAAGATTCAAACCTAAAACTCAAGCATCATGCTAATTTAACATCCAACAACTTTATAATTGTGTAACCTATTATAAAAACACATTTTTTGTAAGTTTTTGAATTAATTAATATATTGACTTTTCAATAATAAAGCAATTGATATTTTTCAAATAAATTTTAAAATTTATCTTCTACCTTTATCAATATATAATTTTAAAATTGTAAATCATAGAAAATTAGTTAATATAAGTAATTGTTTTATTTTTTAGTATCAATATAATTATTGTGAGCTAAATTTTATTTTATAATTCATATGATTATACAGAAATATTAGTCTATGATATCTTCAAGTTTTGTTAGAACATTTTTTAAATTTAAAACTTTAGTTATATTTAAAGAAGTATATTATATTGAATATTTACTAATTCTATTGTAATTTAATAAATTATATTAAATCTAATATTATTTAATATATTTATAATTCACATTACTACTATTACTTTTAAATTTTATATAATATTTAATTTGATTTTTATTGAACTCCATATTGGATCCTAGCTGAACCTCCCGATCCTTGAAGGCCTTCACCTTCACCGATGATTGGACCAAATTTTAAAATCTGCTATTTACTAAAATTTTTTTATGAAAATAAACTTTGTTTATTAAAAAGAGGATATAGTGAATCATCAAAAAATAAAAGGAAATTCATCAAGTCAAACATATTATTCCACAAATAAAGATAAAACTTATATATGTGCACATAGAGAGAGAGATTGACTCAAATTTATATGAAACTTGACTTTTTTATAATAATTTTTACAAAGTTTATCAAAAATTTTAATGGTACAATTTACACCTAGGTACAACTTAGAACTATCAATGGTATTTGGTAGATTATATCTAGTGATTGTTGTTGCTTTATAATTTTTCAAACTTGTCCATCTATTTTATTATTATTAATTTTTATTTTAATTTTAATTTTTTTACTTTTTAAATAAGTATCTTCGTTCTTCAATTTTTATTGATTATTATTCTGACTTGTTGATTATATAGTTACATTACTTTTCTTAATTTGATAAAGTATTTTTATCTGATAATATTTAGATCGATTAATTTTCAATATATTTGACATAATTCTTCAAATCTACTTTCTTTATTGCAATTCTTGAGGCTTATTATTCTCCCTTTATGGTGGATTTATGTTGAGTACTTATATATTTTTCTCTCTGTTTGAAAGTATTGGTTATTTTTGTTACCTTATATTTATTATGTGAATACTAACAGAAAGAAAAGTATAAGATTATGTCATCGATGTTGAAGATTATCATATTTGAGTGAATTATAATTAATAATTATAAATCAGCTCTGAAAAATAAATATACTGACCTCTAATTAATAAGTTTAAATATTTTGTCAACTGAATTCAAATATTTGAATACATAATATTTTTATATTTAGATTTTTTCCAAAAATGTCATATTATAAAGTTTTATATCCCTAATTTACACTATTTTTCTTTTTTTGCATTTAATAAAATTCCTCATATATTTCCAAAAACATGAAATTAATGGTACTATTATTATTAGTATACCTAACACGGTACACTTTGATGTAAATGCACGTGCATGTTATTTTTACATGCTTACTGAATGAAGTGAGAAACAAGCAATCCTAACCATGCAAAGGAAGAAAGCATTAAAAAACTAAAGATAGAATTAGGTGGTAGATTTGGTTGCTTCAATTAATTCAATTGCATAACTTGATACGATTCTCTTCCTGTTACGTTAATGTGCAGTTTCAAAGCTCCAAGCTTTAATCCAAAACTGTTGAAAATATTTACTTTTCTCTTTATTCTTTAATCATCTAATTAATTGATTAATTTTTAATTTTATGGTTGAAATTTAAAGAAAAATCTAAATGCATTACTTTTTGTTCTCATTTGACAGTCTAAAAAGTTACCTATCACAACAACTACAAAGTTATAAGCCAATAATCTGCTTGTTTGTGGTTTAATTTAACACTTTTATTATTACTTAGCTTATGTATAAAATATTTTTTGTTTTATATTTTGATTTGCTTGAGATTTATTTTTTATATTTCTTTTAAATTTCATTTTAAGAAACTGTCTTCTCACGAAATATACATGCACATTTCTTGACTGTCCAAACATATAAGAAATACATTAAACTATCATATTTTTTAAAAAATGAGATATTATTTAATTACGTATGCAACAAAATGATACAAAAAATTATATTTTTTTATTTAATTATATATTTATGCAGTAAAATATTTTTCAAAGAAATTTGGGGGGGGGGGGGGGGGGGGGAAAAATAGTCATATTTCTTTTTAGATAAAAATTAATTTATTTTTTTATATATTAAAAAAATGCGTGGAAAAAAAAATTTAACCCACCCACCAAAACACAAACACAAACTAAACAAAACTCTAAACAACTCCCTCCCCCCACCACCCCCACCCCCCCCCCTCCGGGGGGGCGCGGCCCCCCCCCCAAGAATAGTCATCGTGCTTTTTCGATAATCATGAATTTCTTTTTGTAGATAGTAATAAAATGCGTGG
>CATIWR010385612.1:0-18275 GCA_949677035.1 Omphalea diandra
ATAAAAGATTATTATAAAATGTTGAAAGCTAGCTGCTCAATATTATATTAAATTTAGAAGTCCATTTGATATGGTGACCATTCACCTCAATAAGAGGTAAAAACCTCACCCTCTAGTGCAGGCTTAAAAATAAACTTATAGGCAGCAACGGTGGAAAGCCTTATTGTGCAATTCTGAATTGACCCACCAACTAAATTGATTAGAATCAAAACCAACAATGTGACTTAGGGTTCACCAGTAGCAACAGGTAGAAGATAAGCAATATGGGGTCCATAAGTTTATATTTTACTCATATAATGCTTCATGACAAGACATAACCGATCAATCATGGAATTTTTATATCAAATTTCATCTAATAACTTAAAGCCATTATTCTATTCCTCCTATATAGCCAAAGACTACTCCCCAATAAGATCAAACAATCCTCCATTTCTTTCGTTCTTTCTTCTCTAAATCAATGGCTCTAACATGCTTTTCGAGTCCTCACATCTTAGTTAAAAAATCTGGTCTAATTATAAAGCCTAGAAGCAAAACTATGATGCTTAAACACAGTCAGGTTCCACTCAAGGAAGCACCTACACTTCAAATCAGATCATCTTTCAAACACAAGGTAAATAACATGTAACTCTCTGTTTTTTTTTTTTTTTTTTTGTCATTTAAGCTATAATATGTAGCAAAAGACAAGTGAATTATATCAGATTTTCAATAAAAGAATCAAGAAGGATCATTGAAATAGTATTTGATTCATTTCAACACATACTCTTTTTTTTTTTTGGCAAACAGGTCTTTGAGAATCAGTCAGAGGGCATACTTTGTTACATAGATGATAGCGGAGAGATAATCTGTGAGGGATTTGATGAAGGTCCAAGGTTCCATCGACAGTTTCCAAGAACTGGATATCATTCATGGTGGATGATCCGAATATAACTTAAATAATTGGTAGACTGTATCTTATTTGTTCCCTTATGTTTGCTTCATTATAAACTTTCTTTCTTTTTTGTTTCTTTTTTCTGTGTGCATGTTTGATTGGATTCAGGGATGCTGAGATCGTGAAAATGCTTCAACATAGATTACTCCAAGTTGTTCATGGTGGTGAGTTTAACAATGTTGATAATGGTGTTACTGCTGCACAAGAGGATTTCAACTTCAAATGGAATGGCTTCAATAGATTCCATTGATCAATGATTAACCCTTATCAATTTTATCAATGTATATAAAATAATGTGTATCAGTATGGGAAAGAAAAGCATTAGACTGGTTTCAGTTTCAGAATGTAAATAGAATCCAGAAGCAATTTTTATCCGTCTTTCCACGGTCAAAAGTTTCCTATTTTGCTTGTTTTTTTTTCATTCAGCGGAGGAATATATCCTAGCGGGATATGCACACCTAAAAACTCGCATTCATCCTCAAAATCACCGAGGGAGCAACTGGCACCAATTGATTAAAAGTAAAGTCAAAGCATGTGACCTGCAAAATGATATCAGAACATTCTAAATGTTCCAACAACCAAATTATGGTCATTTCATCATTATAGAGAGACCTCCTTGTGAATAGAGAAAAGAAATAAAATCTCACGGGAAGGAAGGAAAAGAAAAATAGAAAGACAGTATAGCACAGTACCTCAGTACCACACTACAAACATATTCTGAAATGGTCAATCTAATGGAGAACTCTTCAGAATCTGAAGTATTTATACCAAAATACTCAGGCGAATTCCATGAACAAAGCCAAATGTATAATTGGAAATAAAAATCAAAATCTTAAGTACCAAAATAATGTTTGGTATGATGTAATAGAATATAATGTAATCAAACACAAACTCAATTAACTATTAAATTAAAATTTCTTTTGATTACATTACATTTCATTTTATTACATCCTACCAAATATTACCTGAGATGCAAAACCTAACATTCTCTTGAAACACAGATACATTGTAATTATAAATAGATGAATAAATACATTGTGCAGAGATTTCATGGAGAGGTCACCCAAATTAATACCTCGTCCTGAAATTGCTGTGGCTTCAACAGCCAACTCTGCTTCTTCTATCAAATACTAATCAACTTTTCCTTCTTTTTTTTTTTTTTTAACTAGACATACAAATGTAATTCCTATAAAAGAACTAAAATATAAGAAGAAAAAAGATATTAACATGGAAAAATCATGTGGGACGATTGTCCCAAAGTGCATATTTAAATGTACACGCACACGGATCCCTAGTATCATTCAACTGAAGTCCCCACCTGGTGTATTATCTTCATACAAATCAGATTGGGATTTACTTGGAATTATAGAGGGAGGTGACCATTGATCTGGCACCATGAGAAAATAGGTAGTCATTGCTTTTCTAAACCTTTTCTTGTATTGCTTGGGAGAAATAACAGTTGGAGATGCATTCCTAGGACCACCAAGTATACCTGAAGCCTTCACCCATGTTTCCAGGTGCTTATCCCACGTATATTGCCTCATGAAATCGATGATGCCAAGAACTAATTCATGCTTCTCTTCATCCACCCCCACCAATAATGAGTAATCCATCACATCAATTGACTGCATCAGCATGAGCAAAAAACGAATTAAAAAATATTTTTAAAATGTTCTAAATTTTCAAAGTGAACACACCAGTGCATCTCCAAACCTCTCCTGCCACCCAAAAAGTGAGTGTAGGGAGAGAGGGGATAATGCCATCCACCCAACAAGACACAACCACACAAAGTTTTAACACTTACAGCAAGAAAAGAAGTATCATTCCAGACGGCTCTCTCCAGCAATCGCTTTGCCTTGTTTCCAACAAAAATCGGAGAAGTTGGCATTGCTTCAATCAAGTTCTGATCCAACAGAACCTTATTGCTCCCACTAGAATCAGGATTATATCGTGATCTGGAAGATCCTTTAAGATCATAAAGGAGGGTCACATTCCTCCTGAACAGAAGGTTCTCCATAACCAGAACATCCATTTTCGATTCTCTACCACCTTTCAGATGCTTTGATGTAACCTTCCAACAGTCAAGAACAGACATAATAAGTTCGAGGTAACATACACAAAATTTTGCATGTAGAAGTTCAACATAAAATTCTCCTAATTAGGTTTAAAGGTCCTTGAATTTTTCTTTTTCCCTCTAATTCTAATCAATTTTATATAGCTGTTCTTCACCCAAGAAAAAAAAAAAAAAAAAAAGAGAAAAAAAGAAGATCAAAGGAGACTGGCATGAGATGAGACCACTTCAAATTGATAGTCTGACTTAAATGATAAAACAACAGGAAATAATAATTTGAGGTAACCCCAATTAAAGCCATTTCTTTTCATGCCTTTATCATTTCCCAATACCCTCTCCCCCCTTTTCTTTTCCTCTTTGACAATTTCACTTCAATTTATTTGGTTAAACATAGACAGTGTAGTACTATAAATTGAGACCACCAATTACCTAGGAGCTAAGTCCACCACTTGACCTAAGTGCCTGTACAATCTTGGGCCACTGGGAGTGGAAAAGCTAGGTGCATCCATGTGTTAACCAGCATCAAGTTTGCAAGCTTTTAAGGTCACTTCAAACAACCAATGTGCTTGAAAGTAATCATAAAAATAAATTCTTTACATTCCAATAATTTTGTTCTTCAATTTATAGATAGAGAAAATGTTCAATATTAGAACACACTGCCATTTATTGTGTACAATAACCTCAGTTCTTAGCACTTCCTCCCAGCCCCCAATCCAAATTTATTAAGATGGAAGCCAATGCATATTTGAAAATATAATTGCCACAAATAAACATGATGTCAATCAATGACAAGGCTTGGCAAGCAGTAAGCTTAAACCAAATCGGATAACTTAACCTAGTTTATGTTTGAGGGTTTAAGACTAAGTACCTGGTAAATCCCCAAAATCTTTGCTAGGCATGTTGGACTTCTTGAGCTAATTGATTCAGAGAGATACTTGAAATATTCAGGAGCAAATTTTATAAACGACTCCAATTCGGTCTTCGTGACTTGTTTGATAATAAAACGATCGTCTAAGGTTTTTGCAAAGAAAACATTGCTCTTGCCACCTTGAGCTCCCCACTTCTTACAACGACTGAGAGATCTTATATAATCAAGCTCAGACGGGCAACATATTCTCCTCAAGGCTTCAAACCGCTTTGCATAATAACAAGTCACAGAATATCTCACCTTACCAAGTGGACCTTCATCTCCAAACGAAACTCTGGCATGCATAGTTTTTGTGCAAGAGAGGGGGTCTAAAATTAGAGGGCTATGAGATCCAGAGACAGATAAGATATTCTCATCCACAGACCCAAGGCTTCTATGAGAATCAATGGTGACTTCATCAACATAATGGAATGATTGAAAAGTCACAGGATCAGATAAATTTAAGGAAGAACTGAAATCCCCACCATCTTTTAATCTTTCCCCTTCATCATTCAGCTGGGCATGATACTCTGGTGATACTAGTGCATAAGATATAATGCTCGTAGGCTCATCATCATACACAGGAATGACACTATCATTAACACCCACAGGCAGGAGGAGCCCAGCCCCACCCTGGAGTTCCAACTCCCTGAAGGATGAAACATAGACGGGACTATAATCACCCATCGTATCAAGCTTCTCAGAGCTTGTTAAAAAATTCTTATTCAATGATCGATAGAAATTTAAGAAGGGCATTTTTAGGTAGCTCACAAAATCTTCCATATTATCAGAGCCCTTGGTGGACAATGCAGGTGAAGGTGAATAACTGACCTTGGGCCCATTTTGGTCTTCCACTCGGTTGCACAAATCTAAATCCTCTGTTGCATTAGATGCAGTTGACAAATTTGCCACAGCTGAATCAGAAAACACACTAGTATCATCCTTTAATACTCCAATTCCTGGGTGATTCTCACCTGTCCATGCAGCATCAAGGGTATCAGATAAATTGGACATGACAGGAAACTGTCCCTCAGAAAGGGTCCTACGAACATTTCCACTGCATTCCAGAATGTTGGGTTGATCACAGATGGGCATGGCAGCTGAAAGGTCAGCATGGTCTTCCTTTCCATGATTAGAATCTTGACTCGTATCTATTTTTTGATGGACCGTGTCAGATTGCTCAAAATTGCCATCAAATCCTCCTTGCTTATCATGGAGTTTAAGCAGATTTGTGTCCACAGGAAGAGAGTCACAACTACTAAAATGTTTTCCTGGCTTGTCATTCACATTCTCAGTAAGCTGCTCAGTATTAGCTAGGGGTTTTTCCTCATGCCCTGGACTTGAGCAATGCAAATCATCCTGAATTCTGTTGCTATCTGAATTGGCTGCATAAATTAGGCGGTGATCCCACATGTAGGATTGGAAAAGTAACTGCCTCCGCAGTCTATTAATTTCGAGAATGTCAATAACAGGCTGACCTTTTTTTGCTTCTCTGCTCAAAGCTTTTTGAAGCAACTCCTAAAACAAAATTGAGAATGATTAGTCTTAATTATTAAATGTAGCAAAAGATTTTACCGAGTGCTTAGATGAAAGGATTTGAAATAGTGAGTTTAAATTTTCAGGTTCTTTTGATTATTAGATCCACCAATCCAGGTTATGTTCATGAATGTGGATAAAAAATTCAATTCAGCAAGTATTTGAAATACCTATAAAAAGGTGTCATTTCAAATCCACCTCATATGAGTTATGAACATCATTTCTATATAAAAGAATGAGCTAATTTTATTCAAGCAATTCAAAATTAAACAATATCAGAATCCCTTATTGACATGATTCTATCCGGACATAACATCAAACTTCATTTCATCCATGCGCATTTTTTATACAAAAATTTAAAAGAAAAGTAGTTGTGTTAAAAAAAAAAAAAAAAGAAAGAGAGAATTTTATATAAGGCAAAATTTTTGCACAGTTCAATTAGGGTGAAATTCAAACACATATGGCATTCAGACAAGTCTGATTTTGAAGCCTGTTCTTGACATTAACAAAAACTAACTTGACCACCTTTGAGATATGTTGATCAAGAATCCAAGTGGGCCAATAAGATGAATGCTAACTACTATTACTTTAGACACGAGATACACTTTTAGGTACATCCAAAAGAAACAATTGGGGTCCAAAAGTAATCTACAAGATAGCCGAAATATACCTTGTATTAAAACTAAAAGAGCATAGCAAGTATTTTAGTTCATCCTAGAGACTTAAAGTTTACACAATAAGTAAAGACTAGGTGTTCCCAACTAATCCACATGCATGTCCACTGTTTCAATGCTCTACATAACGCGGTGACCCTGCAAATTATTGCTTGGGATATGATATTTGTGTGACTAAGGGCTAAAAGGACTTTAAGATAAGAAGAAAGCCGCACCTCAAATTCTGCCTTCTCCTTTTTTAGCATTGCTTCAAGTTCTCCTATTTGGCCTCTTGATTCAGGTAGTTTCATGCCACTGTTAGGCTGTGCTGTGCTAGAATTTTTCTCTGACATTCGACTCAAAGCATTGAGTACTTCGCAAAACATTAGCTCTGCCCGGTCAACAACCTGTTACAATAAGATGATCAATCACCTGTATGCAAAGCAATTGAAATCAAATATTCAAACATCCAAGAGGGTATTGTACCTCATTTTTTTCTTTCTGTATCCATTCCTGGCTCTCAGAATTGAAATCAAGTTTTGAAGGTGGGAGGTAAACAGAGAGAACATCAATTGATGCATAACGAAAACAAGCAACCATATTCCCAAATCTGCACAAATAGAAACATGAGAAGAACATACACATACAGACACAAAAATACAGGTAAAGTTTCATCCAAATGAATGAAAAAATTGGAAAGGTTTCACGTGCTATTTATCACATTTGCATATTTTAGCAATCTAAGGTGAATTTATGCAGTTATACAAGTATAAGCATTCACTTATAACATGACCATCCAAACAAGATGTGCCATAAATTCATTTCAGGATTAGGTACCTAGAAGCATATCGTGATTGCTACTTTTTCCACAAATTAAGAATCTTTAGATGATAATGAATATATTTATTTATAATACAATAGGTTTAAGAGATTACCCATAGAAACGAAGGCAATCCCTATGCAGAGAATGACCACAGCTAGCCACCCTGCTTGCAGCTGCATGGTTTGAAAAACTAAGCTCCAAAAATTTCCCAAAAGACAAACCCCAAGCAGCATCAGACATCACTACTCTTTGTGTAGCTGGAGGAAACCCATTGGTCCGGGGACACTTCAGGCATCTGTGCCACATCCAGATCTTCCCATCCTTTTCACCTGGTAAGAGTATTTCTGAGAGCTTCTTAACTGATATAGTGAGGGTGCCTTGTCGATGAGTGTAACAATGGACATGCGCTTGTGATGGCATTTCACAAGACTGACATGAGTAACTCTTGAGAAATAATTAATATTTGTCAGTTTTAAAATGTAATGGCTTTATCTTATATGCAGATGTAAAAATGAAAAAGGAACTTACTTGATCAAATAAATGGTCTCGCAAAAACCGACCCAAGGGTTTGTCAAAACTACCGTAGTACTTAATTCGAAAAAGATGAGACCTCACACAGACAGTCCCCTTCCACACACACCGGGAAGATAAAGAAACCAGAATGCTCTGATGATCTGAAGGTGATGGAGGAAATTCTTCTTTTAAGGGTCCAGGCTCCTCAAAATGATTCTTATTATCTTGTTGCAAGGATGATACCTCTGAACTGTGTGACTGAGCTGGAACAATTTCACTCAGGTCATTTTCGGGAAGTTTTTGCACCATACCTTCTGAATGCTTTGAGTCATTAACAGTAAGATGTTCATCCATAGTAGCTACCTTATTGCTAACTGCAATTATTTCAGCTGCCAGAGAATCTCCAGATAACATTTTATTTTTCTGTTCAAAAGGAAAGTGAGAATTTGAAATAACTTTCATTGTAGAAGGAACAGTAGAGAGAAATGCAGTTGAATTGGTTCGGGATGAAGTGGCACTAGGATGATCGGCTAGCAGTTGCCTTTCAACTTGATCACCAGAGAAAATGCTGATTGTTGAGTCAATATATGAAACAGGAACACTTTTGGATCTTTGCGGTTCACCACTAATTTGCAGTCCCTGATGCTTTCCATTGGCAGGAACAGTGAAACCAGGTACAGTTGATATAGATCTCTGAATTGTTGAAGGTTTATCTGGAAGTGCCACTTTTATTGGAGATTTCAGGGGGAGTTCTGGTAGAGACGCCCCTTCATCAGCAAGGAAAGATGTTTCCAAAGCCAAGTGATATGCAGCAAACACTCCATACTGAACTACATGTTTCACTTTCTTCAATTCATCCCCATTAGCACCTCTAAGTAAAATCTGAAACAGATGAAAATAGAGGAGTTAAATACAACTAGGTAATAATCCATCTGATAATTGTCAAAATAGCCTATAAGATCAATGAAATGATATATGAATGGTATAGCTATCCACGCTGTTGAGGCAGCATGCCGTTTAATGAACTACAAAGATATATTCAAAAGGACAGAGAACATGAATCGACATATAACCATATGATTTACAAACTTCACCAAGTGTCAGGCAAATCTTTCAACCTTGTCTATATATAATAAAAGGAATCATATTTTCTGATATTTGAAGTTTAAAGGACTTACAGTAAAACCCAAAGGCTTTGGGCAGCCCTGAAAATACATTAATGTCTTCACCAATTTCTTCCCACCTTGCCCAGCAGTACCAAGATCTTCCAAAAACCTCTCCACATGAAACATATCGCAGTAGCCCAACTTTGAGGAAGAGATGTGATCGATTGAAGGAACTATTTGCGCACCTGTGCAACGGGCTATACGCTCCAAAAGTGGCCTCTTGATATTGAGAACAAGAGATATGTCTTTATCAAGAAGGTACTCTTGTGCAAATCGGGAAACTGATTTTTCCACTAAAAGAACATCAGGTTGTTGTGCATCTATCCTTGCCACTGCCATCTTTAGATGGTCCATTTCCTAGAGAAGAAAGGGAACAAGTGAGAAAGAAGAGAAAAAAGTGAAAAAGTTTAAGGAAATATTGCTCTTTAACATAGAGAAGAAATGTGTAGCTTTGTGAAATATCTGGTCTAAGGTTCACAACCTGCTGTAACAGAGTATCAAAGCTTGACAAGTGGTTAGAAACCCGCTGGTACTCAAGAGCTCCTCCAAGGATCAACAATTGAGGTTTCTCTATTTTTGATGTCATTCGGCGATGAGCGACATTTTTCTTACAAACAACTCCTTTTATCACCGTACTGCAAAGGAAGTAATCAAATGCCAGGAAAGAAAAAAAGGAATTTAAAGAGACTACAACAAGAAAATGCAATATGTACTGAAATTTGCTTATTTAAGGAAAGATTTCAACTTGCTATTTCGATATTATGGTACAAGAGGAAGGAAGATCCTGAAATGACAACTGATTAAAGCTTCCAGTGAAGCAATGGTTCCAACAACTGGCGCTGAAGAAAAAATTTTGATTGCAATTTTATCCATTGTGTTCTATGTCAATCTCCTTATGCTTTCTCCATGATTAAAAAATTATTGAGCTGTGTTATTCACTAATACGGCTGGTGAGGAGATCCATTAAGTTGCAACATGTAAGGCATGCAGTCGCATAACAGTTGTTCTAAATAAGTTTAGCATTTTTTAGGTTCTTTCATTGGTTACTACAATCATGAAACTAATAATTTTAGGAACCTGATTTCTATTTTCCAACAACCATATTTTAAAAGGAATTTAAAACCAATATCCTCTCTCAATGATTTCCCCTTTTTAGATGATTACCCTTTTTAAGAAAAGCCCATATTCAAGAGCCTTCTCTACAAATATGGAATGACAAAAAAAAAAAAAAAACTGTGTTAAGCATGTACAGTGAAAATAATTGTGACAAATACCTCTCACAGCGATGTCCCGAGGCAATGCATTTTACTTTCACATATCCACCAGGATCCATTCCTCCACCTTTGCTCATATCTGGCTTTAATAGTGTAGCAGCCTCCCATGACAAAGATGTAATGATTTCCAACCAGCTCTCATTATCTTCTTCATCACCAACAGGAATATTCTCAACGTGCAATAGTTGAGCTACTAAGGCCCTGAAATGCCCATCAACCACATTCTTTATGGCCTTCTTGTGCTCCTCACCTGACCTGTCTCTATTTCTAAATTCTCCATTACCAAAACTGCTTGAGGTGCACAAACGTCCCCATTCTCCAGCTGCATGCACGTCGTCATCATCATCGTCATCATCAAATAAACCAGCTTCCTTCTCATCTTCTTCATCTTCTGGTTCAGGAGGAAGCCAGAGCAGCCCATTGTTCTCGAAATCCAGAGGTTCAGCATCACTGTTTTCCTCAGGATAGATAGAGGAAGGTGCCTCACATTCATCATCAATATCATGCTCACCCTTTTTCTCAGGCTGTGGCAGTCCTTCCAAACCATGTGAGCCAAAACTATGGTTTAATGGAGAGCTGCTTAAACTTTTCGTTTCATTTTCTCCACCCGGGTGAGCTTTATGTGATCCTTCATCATTGCTCATGTCATCAAACTCGACTTGGTGAAAATATTTACTTACTTGGGGAAAGTGCTTTGTTTCAGAATCAGACCGAAATACACCATAGTCATCATCATCATCATTCCTGATGCCAAAAAATAATCGATATCAAACAAGCATGCTAAATGTAACACACGTATACCAATGCTTGAAAATGAAATTGAAAGATGTAAATTTGTTTGATAATAAAATAATAAAATGCCATCCTCTCACAAATGCATGTTTTGTGATATTTTAGTAGCTGATAAATGGCATGTCAGTTTCTGCAATGTGAATGTATTATCTAAAATATAGTTCGATCATTACATTGCCATGCATTTCTGATGCATGTACTGGATAATAACTGCACAAACAGAACTTAACAGGAGATTGTTATCAAACCTGTTCATGGAAAATGTGTCTTGGTTTGGAGTTTGATTGGCAACGTCTGCAACAAGGCCATTGCTCCTTCCCGATACTATTTCCCTTTGTTTATTTGAACCTGCATCCATTTCAGATGACTGATGTGCACTGGGACCTGCACTCTGTTGAGCTCGTTGATAAGGCCCAACTGAGCATGGCATTGAGCCAAGAGTGAAGCTACTACTATTAGCAGTATCACTAGATTTAGAGCTGGCCAAACTTGCTGCTGATGGTGAATTACTAAGGTCCAGACTGGGAACCTGGATTCCATTATCAAAAGTAGCAATACCTTGCTGCCATTGTTTGAAACAATAATTACATACCCGAATTCTCTCCCAGTCTTCCCTTGCAGTCTTTGGGTCACTAGATGGGACAGGAACAGAGTTGGCTGTACACTTGGCACAGAATACACGTCCACAGAGTCGGCAATGGTGCCTACGGTTAATTATTGTGAACTGGGAATCACACTCATAGCATACCATGCAACTATGATCAGGCATCCAAAAATCCCTTGACACACTAGTTGGCTCAGATCGCCAAGGGATCCAGGACTTCAATACGCCAACTAGCTCAGAAAATGTCCTGTCAGGAGAATCCATCTACAAACAATCCTTACAGTCCAGTTCATCATGCTATACTCATTGGCCACTTGTAACAACCTTTATCCAAAACTTTCCGCTTCACTCAAAAAACAAAATCCTCACAGAAATCTAAAAAGGCTATGTTGCTATTACTATCACACACCAACAGGAAGACCACACATTATCAAATGCCATAAAGCAATCTTAAACAGCACTCCACCAGCTCTAATTTCTCATCTCAATCCAAATACTTATCAAATTAAATCCTCTTTATAAACCACTGCCTCCTTTAATAAACCTCGATTACACCTCTCAATCCTAAACTTTCAACATCTTTGGAGATAAGAAATGCAGAAATATGAATCCCTAACCAGAAACTACACTTCAATATGCCAACAAACGAAGCCCCACTTCAAATTGTAGGGGAGAAAAAACACTAATTGAAAGAACCAGAAGATCAAAACCGCATAAAACCATATAAATGCATCAAAAGATGCTTTCTTTCAATAAGCCAGCCATCTCAAAACCCACTTCACCCCTACAACTAAATTCAACAAATCCAAACCACTAATTCCAAGATAAATATATCCGTCTCTATATACCCTCCATACAAGAAACACAAGACTTTATTTCTTCTGCAAATTCTAATAAGAAAACAAATGTTACCTTATAACAACACAGTCGCCATCATCATCAATTACATCACAATCAGGATCTTCTTCTTCTTCTTCTTCTTCTTCTTCTTCTTCTTCTTCTTCTTCGTCTTCTCCTCCACGAAAGTCGCGACACGTAGCCAAAATGAATCCGTGACAACAAGGGTAGGTGGTGATTGTGCAAAAGGCCGCCTACCCAGATAGCGATTCTTCAAAACAATCAAATTTAATCCAATTCTTGATCCTCAAGTTTCTTCATTTTTCATTCCCCAAAACTCCACCAAGATATTAATAATAATGCTAAAGAATAAGAAAATTGACAACTGACATATTTATATACATATTCGGTCATCAAATCAAATAGCACCTGATAATCAATTCTTCTTCTTCAATATATATGATCAGATAATCCTCTGCTAATATATCTTAAGTTTTATTTTTTATATATTATAATATATAAAGCTTTTTAGTCAATATTTTCTTTTTCCTTTCCCATATAATAGTTATACTAACGTTTCCTTTTGTTTATTGTTATTTACATAATTATATATTGCTAATGATTAATTTAATATATAATAATAAGATTTGTTATTTATTTAAATTAAATGACAAAAATTTAAATCATTTAAAAAAATTTATTTTGATATATTAAATATAATATTCTATAGCATAAAAATTTTATTAATCAATATTACACACACACATATGTATATATATTGAATATTTTATAAAATTTTAATAATACAGTTCCCGTAATTGAAATAATTTTTTTAATCCTTTCTATCTTTGTCTGTTTCTGTTTTTCCTCTGGCATACATGATGGAGACATCCAGATTGATAACGTGGGCACATATCCGGGCGCAAAACGTTGCCGTTTTGGGGGTCGACTCTACCAGTTGGGGATTTGGGTTTTTGACTGCTCACTCGTGACTGCCGTGTCCTGTGAATCTTTTTCGGTGTCCAATCATTTGGATTTGCCGAAAAATTATCCGAAAACGCGTTTTCCTCTTTTTATTTTTTATTTTTTCAAAAAAGGAGATTTTTTTTCTTTATTTAAATCTTAATAAAATTTATATACTTATTCAATATAATTACAATATATTAGAAAAACGAGTAAAATGACGTGTAAAATGATAAAAAATTTTCATTAATAGATACACATAGGTAATAATCTTTCTCAAACTATAGGACAAGTAATTTAATAAAACAATAAAAGAAATGTTGTTGATGGGCATGCATGCAAAACTATTTTATTTGTTTTCTGGAGGAAACAAAAAAACAGATATACCCATCATTTAATTTAATGATGCTTATGTAGGGACATTCATACTTTGGTTTTCAGCAAATGGGTTTATTAATTTTAAAAATACTCATTTAGTAATATACAAATTCAAAAGCATAAATATGAAGTTATGAATGCTAACTGGCAGCTACAGTTTGCCAGTTTGCAATAGTCTATATATGTCTATCCACACCATTTGGTAGAGTGTTCGTAGAAGTTTGTGGACTTGTAAAATATTTATTTAATGCATTTGAGGAAACCAATTGGAAATTTATATATTTTTTAGAAGTGAGATGTTTTTTCCCTCAAAAAAAAAAAAGTGTGATATTTTAAATTTTATTAAAATTTTATAGTAGTTGAAGTCCACCGCATCAATTCGAATATTATCAAGATCACAACAAAATTGCATCTCTTTAAAAAATCTCCATTAATTATATTGAATAAAAAAAAATAAAACTTAATATTAATTTAAATTTAATTTTTACGTATAAGTGTAATTCTAACTCTTAAAAATTATCAAAATCATAACAACATCATGTGCAATCTTAGTATAAATCATATATTCGTGATATAAATTTTAGAGAAATTTATGTGAAAAAATGATGAAATTTAATTGATATATTTTTTATATTTATATATTTCATAATTATTATCTATTAGATTATTTTATTCAAAAAATATTAAATTATTATTAATTTTGATAAAAATATAAGATGAGTTAAAATTATACTTAATTTCACAATTTTTACATATTTTGACAATCTTTTAAATTTGAGTTTTTTTTTTTAAGCTATAACAGAAGATTTTATTGCAAATCCCGATTCAGAACATCTGGGAGAAAACAAGGAGGGGTAGTCACTCACCCTCGAGAATCAGACTCTTACTCTGTAGCTCTTGCCAAAGAATGAGCTGCATAGTTCGTTGATCAACAAACAAATAAGATCCTACATTGCCTAATCTCATCCAATAATCGTACCCAATCTTTGATAATCCCACCAAAAATAGAAAAATCTTCACTTGTGGCTTGAATAGATTGAACCACACCAACACTACCTATCTCCACTGCCACGTTTTTGCAGGTTCAATTCCTTAACCCAACTCAACGCTTCACGCACTGTCAAAGCCGCAGCCAGCAGAACACACTGATTCACATGCTCAGAGGATGAGGACTGCGCAGCAACAAACTTACCATCACTGTCCTGCAAGACCAAACCAGACGCTCTTCTCCTCGAGTCCTAAAAAAGAGTTGTGTACGTGTTACACTTTTCCCAACCACTCGGTGGCTTTTGACACTACTGAACCGCCACCGATCGTTCCCCTGTCCCCTTCTTTTGACGCAATGGATGTGCCTGCCGCCACTGTTATAGGGTAACTCAGCGCACCACGAAGGATACTTTCGTGACTCTTCCACTGTTGCCTCCAAACCAAACGGTTCTCGTTCAACCAAAGGCTCTAAATAATCACAGCCACCATATTTCGACTAGGAACACTACATTTCTTAAACAAATCCAAAAGCCAAGTTGTGAACGAAGAATCCCCACTTCTAACGAAACCCACAGAGGAGGCAACCCACACCCTCCTTGCCACAGGACAATCAACAAACACATGGAGTGCGCATTCTTGAGCACCATAACAAACAGGGCACACGTTCACAACATCCACCTTTATCTTCACAAGGTTATCCATCAAAGACAAACAATCTTCAAGGGAATTTTAAGCTCCCAAACCAATTTCCACAAAGGGGTAAGAGTTGGGAGATGGTTACCTTGTTACTTGTTGGTGATGCATCCGCACCTGCTTCAGACCAAGTACTGTCCAATCTTCTCCCAATACCCAAACCACCCATCGCCTTAGAGGGACGCTTTTAATCACCTCTGCTTCCCGTTGGCCAAAAAACTCATCAATCACGGCATAATTCCATCACCTACCGTTCGGCTCCTGTAACACCTACACCTTAGCATTCTTAAACCCTTCCCTCCTCGGCTCTTCCATAAACGATTTAGAATCGACTGGTCGCTAAGGGTCATTCCATATGGACGTATCGCTCCCATCCCCAATACGCCTTGGCATCCCTAATTTAACCAGATCTCGTGAGGTAAGAATACTCCTCCACGTGAAGCTCAGGTTGCTACCCAATTTTGCCTCAAGAGGAAAATACTTGGCTTTTAAAACCTGGGCAACAAAGGACTTGGGCTTAGTCAAAATTCTCCATAACTGCTTGCCTAATAACACTATTAAACTCGTGAATTCTTTTATAGCCCAAACCACCCTTATCATTCCTTCTACTCAACCGCTCCCAGCTCTGCTAATGAATCCCCCTCGCTGCATTACGTTGCTTGCCCCACCAGTACGCACACAACATTTTCTCTATATCTACTACACACAAGGTTTTTGGCTAGAGAAACACACTCATAGCATAATTGGGCACAGGTTATTCCACTGATTTGATCAGAACATCCTTCCCCACCATTGAAAGCAGTCTGTTCTTCCTGAATCTTGTTCCAAACCCGGTCCTTCACATGCGCAAAAACCTCCTTTTTGTGCCTGTCGACCAATAAGAGGAGCCCCAAATATTTTCCATGATTGTCCCTGGCATTCATACCCAAAATATCACACACACCATTCCTCACCTCTTGGTTTGAGTTGGAGTAAACAAGATTAAAGACTTACGATAGTTGATAATCTGACCAGAAGCCTGCTCATACAACTTCAGGCACCTTTTGATATTCCTTGCTTCCATAGTTGCAGCTTTGAACAAAAGTAACTTGTTGTCAGCGAAGAGCCAGTGCGAGATAGACAGCGCAGACCTTGCTATTTTGCAACCACTAATCAAACCTCCTCTCTCAAATTTTCTCAACAACGCTGAGAGTGCTTCGGCACACAAGATAAAAACATGTGGTGACAGAAACCACGCTGGGGCATAACTGGACCATGCACACTATTGCCAATATTAAACCGATAACTAATAGACGCCACACACATCATAATGAGTCTAATCCAGCTTTCGCATCATATCCTGCAGGAACTGCCGTTCTATCCTGTCATAAGCCTTACTCGTGTCCACTTTAAGGACGACATAAGCCTCACACGCTCTAGTCCGTCTGTCTAGATAATGACCAACTTTGGAAGCCACCAAAATGTTGTCCATGATCAATTTGTTCTTAATAAATGCACTATGGCAATCCAACACCACACTAGGCATCACTTTCTTTAGCCTATTAGCTAGCATTTTTGCCATAATTTTATACATAACATTACAAAGCAATATAGGCCGCATATCGGTAATGAAGTCTAGGCTCTCCTTTCTCGGGATAAGAACAACAACGGTGTCGTTTAAACCTTGCGGTAAGGATCTCTCCCTCACTATATCCAAGCAAAGCTTGGAAACATCCTATCCTAATATATGTTGATAAAAAGTCGGGTGCATCCCATCTGGAACTGGCGATTTATTCAGGTGCATAGAGAAAAGCGCTGCACTGACCTCTTTAACTGTGAATTCTGCCAACAATTCTGCATTTTGCGCCTCCGATACGCGAGGTCCACAGCCTCTAGCACCTCACTGTTGTCCGTGCTGCACGCAGTGAATAACTTCTAGAAATAACCTGTAAGTATTTCCTCTAAACCTCTTCCCCACGAACACCATTTCCCCTTATCATCTCTCTATTGATGAAAGGCATTGCGCTTCTTATAATTAGTAGTTGCTGCATGAAAAAATCTTGAGTTTGAATCCCTATATTGAAGCCAAAATTGCTTTGCCCTTATGCTTCCAAAAATCATTTTGTTGCTGAAGCAGAGACAAATAATCCTCTTGAGCCTTTTTGAACTGCTCCAACGAAATCCTATTAGACCCTGCTTTCCACCGACCCATCTCTTCTTTCAATCACTTGGTAGATACTCCCATCGAATTTCTTGGTGAGTTTTTCACCCCATTGTGAGAGACGACGGCCACAATTCTGTATTCTTTCTTGGAAGGTAGATGAAACTGAAGACTCCCAACTTTTCTAGATTACCTCCCTACAATCCTTCTCACACAACCAAGAATTCTCAAACCGAAAGCACTTGTGCTTTGGCACAAACACGCTCTTCACCAACTTAAGGAATAGTGGTGAGTGATCAGAAGTGGCAGCCTATAAGTTGAAAATTTTAACTTACGAAAACCTTAGACACTATTCTTTATTACCAAAAGCCATATTTAACCTTTCTTCCACAAAATTGGTAGTGCTCCTACCCCTTTCCCATGTGAACCGATGCCCGTAGAAACCCAGATCATGGAGCTCGCAAGCCTCAATACTGATTGGCAGGCGATAGAAGGTCATTAAAATCTCACAAACACACTCAGGAAAGCTTAGAGACCTCCTTCAGACTGATCAGCCTAGCCTAAACTCCTTCCTCCTATCACGCTCGGGGCACCCATAAAACCCAGTGAACCCCTCCAAGACCCAAACCCATCAACGGATACAGAGGCATCAATATGATGCAACGAGGAATTGCGAATATGGACCATGCCAAAGAAGAGCCCGTCCCTCACCCCGACCACTACAATTCATCGCGAAACTACCTTCAAAACCCAACTTATCTCGGACCGCCTCTATCCTATTCACGTCAACTAAAGTTTCCATCAACAACACAATGGTGGGCTTCTTAGACTTTACTAAGTCTTGGAGAACTTGAACATACCGTGGGTTCCCAAGCCCACTGACATTCCAGCTTATAGTACTCATAATGATTGGCGGGCCTACCCAGCAGGTCCTGCCCCAAATTTGTTTTTGAGTTAGTGTCCTGTTGGGCCTTCGCTTTGACCAACACAACATCTTGTATCAGTATGTT
>CATIWR010385639.1:0-16823 GCA_949677035.1 Omphalea diandra
AAGGTACCTACCAATTTAGATTGGTTTGTTGTTTATAAGGCAAAAAAAAAAATGTCAAGTCTTTTTGAGACACTTTCTTGTTACCATTATCTCTTGCGTTTATGGAAAAGGTGATGATACGGTGGAGTATCCAAAAGGGTAAGGATTTGATATATTTAGATGGAGAAGAGCGGGTCGTGTTTGGTTTCGATGGAGATTTCTGACCAAAACTCAGAATAGATAACATCAAGTGCGGAGACTATGAAAGGGATATTTTCTCCGACTTGTAAATTAAACAAAGAAGAGAGTTGGTCGAAGGTAATGTAAAAAGGGTCGCCAAAGGCTCGGAACACTAACCCGTATTGCCCTGCTCTTGCAATCGACTTTTCGAATCAATTGTACAGTGCACATAAATTCGCATACAACCTCTTCATAACCAGGTTCATCTTGAAAAATGAACTTGTTCCACCCCAAATTTGAGAGGAACGCACGTATTTTGGTGTTGATACCTAAGGTCTCCAACATAAAAGTTGAAGGTATATTGTTTAGAAGAATGATCTTGGAAGAGTTTGCTTTGAACCTATCTTTTTCTTCCTTAGTAAGACCTTTCATGAGATTGAGGGCAAGGGTATAAAGGGTTGAGCCACTGTCTTCCCTTTGTCTGCCTTAGAGAACTTCTTTGGAGCCATAGCAAGAGAAGAAGAGAGTTTAGGAGATTTTTAGAGAGATTTGAGAGAGTGAAGATGTTTAGAATAGTAGTGAGTAAGTCACTGGTGAAGGGGATATTTATAGCCTTTGAAGGGATGCAAAAATGGCTATAAATGGCTAGAAATGAATTAATAAAGAGTTGGCAACGGTTGGCAGTCAAATCACTTAAATGTTTAAGCGATTACTCTAATTCGTGTCCGCGAATTCATGAGTCGCAACAGTGAATTCTAAAAAATGTGAGTAATGGACAAATTATCCTCGGAAATACGCGACTTAACTGTTAAAAATTTGAAAATTTAACCAAATTCGCGGTGGAGCAGAAATTTCACGATCGCAAATTAATATTTAGCAGCTGGGTGAAATTGACTTGTAATTTACAACCGTGAATCAAAGATAGCGACCACAATTTATGAGTCATCAAAGAAAATAATTGAATTTTAGAAAAAAGATTATGATCCACTTAATTATATCAACCACAAATATCACAAATCAAGAAACATCAATACACATAGCAATATCACACATAAGATCAAAAATTTTCACTTTAGGGAGCTTCCATTAAGCATTCCCAATTCTCTCTTAATGAAGTTCATCCTTTCTTCATTTAGAGGTTTAGTGAAACTATCTGTAAGTTGATGATTTGTGTCAATAAATTCTAACACAACATCACACTTTTGCACATGATCTCTAAGAAAATGATGTCTAATATCTATGTGTTTGCTTCTAGAATGTTGGATGGGATTTTTAGAGAGATTAATAGCATTTGTGTTATCACATTTAATATGAATGTGATCAACCACTTTGCCAAAATACTTCAATCATTGTTTCATCCAAAGGACTTGGGTGCAACAACAAACCGCAACTATATACTCAACTTTCGCGGTGGATAAGGCAACCGACACTTGCTTTTTACTGAACCAAGAAACTAGACTTTCACCTATAAATTGGCAAGTTCTGGAAGTGCTTTTCCTATTTAACAAGCTACCCGCATAATTCACATCTGAAAATCCTATGAGACTAAAGGAAGAATCCCTAGGATACTATAACCCTAAGTGAATTGTGTCATGCAAATATTTAACAATCCTCTTGACAACACTCAAATGAGACTCTCAAAGAGAGGATTGGAACCTAGCACACATACAAATACTAAACATGATATCTGGTCTAGAAGTAGTAAGATAAAGCAAAGATCTTATCACACCTCAATATCTCTTTTCATCTACAGTTTTGCCCAATTTGTCCTTATCTAGCTTGATGGTACCACTCATTGGAGTTTTTGCTACCTTACAACCTTTCATGCCAAATTTCTTGAGTATCTCCCTTATGTATTTGGCTTGGTTGATGAAGATCCCTTCCTTGGATTGCTTGATTTGTAGACCGAAAAAGAACTTGAGCTCTCCCATCATGCTCCTTTCAAATTCCTTAGTCATACACTTAGCAAAATACTCACAAAGAGATTCATTAGTAGCACCAAAAATGATATCATCAACATAGATTTGAACTATTAGTGTGTCATGTTTGTGCTTTTTGAAAAAAAGTGTGGTATCCACCTTTCCTTTTTCAAAATCTTTTTTCAAGAGAAATGAACTAAGCCTTTCATACCAAGCTCTGAGAGCTTATTTCAAACGATATAAGGCTTTGTTCAACTTAAAAACATGGTTTGGAAAACAATGTGACTCAAAACTAGGAGGTTGTTCAACATAGACTTCCTCCTTAATGATGTCATTCAAAAATGCACTTTTCACATCCATTTGAAAAAGTTTAAAATTATATGACATGCAAAGGCTAAAAGAATCTTAATGGCCTCTAATCTTGCTACAGAGGCAAAAGTTTCATTATAGTTTATGCCTTACTCTTGGTTATATCCTTTAGCAACCAATCTAGCTTCGTTTCTAGTGATGAAACCTTGCACATCTAACTTGTTCCTCAACACCCACTTACAACCTATAATTAGGTGTTCTTTAGGCCTAGGGACAAGTTTCCATACCTTGTTTCTCTCAAATTGGTTAGCAAGAAACCCAACACTCATCATCAAGAGCCTCATCAATTGATTTTGGCTCAAGTTGAGAAACAAAAGAAAGATTATTATCTAAAATATCTATTTGAGATCTAGTACTTATACCCTTAGATGTATTACCAATGATCAAGTCCTTGGGGTGATACTTGGAAAATCTCCAATCCTTGAGTAGGTCTTGACTTGGCTCTACTTGTTGTTGATGATATTGATCTTCATCTACTCTTGATGAATCACCTTCTTTTTTATCTTCTTTTCTTATAGAATTTTTCAACTCCAACTTCTCAAAATCACCTACAAGATCATCAACAAAAATACCTTTCCCAAGATCAAGTTTACTAGATTAATTAAAAATAACATTCATAGACTCTTTAACTATCATTGAACTTTTGTTAAAGACTCTATATGCTTTACTTGAGGTGGAATATCCAAAGAAGATACCTTTATTGTTTATGAATCAAATTTTCTAAGATTATCCTTGGTGTTCAAAATATAGCACTTACATCCAAATACTTTAAGGTATGATATTTTAGATTTTCTACCATTCCATAGATCATAAGAAGTTTTATTGAGAATGAGTCTTTTAAAAACTCTATTTGCAATCTAACATGCAGTGTTAATGGCTTCAACCCAAAAGTAATTTGGTAGAGAATACTCATTAAGCATTTTCCTAGCCATTTCCACTAATGTTCTATTCTTCTCCCTACAACACCATTTTGTGGTGGTGTTCTAGGAGCTGAAAATTTCTCATTCTCCAAGCAATAATTTTTAAAAGACTCATTTTGAAATTCCTTTCCATGGTCACTTCTAATAAAAGATATGAAGTAACCTTTTTCATTTTGAACCCTTTTTGCAAAGCTTTTAAAAGCATCAAATGAATCATTTTTATGAGCTAGAAAAGATACCCAAGTAAACCTAGTGTAATCATCTACAAGAACTAGTGCATAATGCTTTCCACCTAAGCTAGCACTTCTAGTGGGTCCTAGCAAGTCCATATGAATAAGTTGAAGGGTCTAGTTGAACTTACAACATTTTTGGCTTTGTAAGAGGCATGGTATTGCTTCCTCATTTGGCATGGATCACATGTCTTGTTTTTGGAGAAATTAAGCTTGGGAAGTCCTTTCACTAACTTTCCTTTAGATATGCTTTGAAGAAGATTCATATTTGCATATCCAAGCCTTCTATGCCACAACCAAGCTTTATTGCTCATAGACATAAGACACTTAAAAGATTGGTTAGCCAAATTGTCTAAGTCAATTGAGTAGGTATTTCCTTTCCTTTCACCCTTGAAAATAACAGTGACTCGGCATTCCCTAAGATCAAAGGTGACTTTATTACCTTTGTCATATAATTGACTTACACTTAACAAATTATGTTGTAAGCTACTAACTAAAAGAACATTATCAATTAAAGAACATCAATTCTTACCAATGGTTCCAATGCCAATTACCTTACCTTTAGCATTATTACCAAATGTGACATCTCCACCTTCTTTTTCTTTCAATGTCGTGAATAGCTTTCTATTTCCAGTCATGTTCTTGGAACATCCACTACCATATACCAATTGCTTGATTTGGTGGCTGCCATACTCTCCTACACAATAAAAAAAGAGTTACCTTTTCTTAGGTACCCAAGCATACTTGAGTCCTTGGGGGTTTAGAAGATGAAGGGTCATTTAGTTTGAGGTGAGCCTTCCTAATGTAGCAATGAATATTAATGTGTCCAAATCTCATGTGATAATGGCATTGGAGTTTAGACTTAGGAGTCTTTCTCCTATGCACAAATTTAGTATGAGTAGGAGGCCTTCTCACACCTTGGTCATATGAATGCAAGCATGAACATGTATGATAAGTAGGAGTAGAGAATTTTTTATGAGAATGACCATGCTTTTTGTTGTACATATAGGCATAGTTAGCTCTTTAAGACTTGGCACTAAAGCTTGGGGGAGCCTTCCCTTTGCCCTTAGGCATAAAAGGCTTAGTGCTAAGAGCACTTTTTTTCCCAAATACCTCTACCCTTGAGGATTGAGGTTCTGAAGGTCTAACAAATGCAGTTTGAGAAGATGAAGAGGCTCCATTAAAGCCTATACCATGTCTAATTAGTGAAGGTCTTTGTGACACAATCAAAGTGTCTAAAGCTTCTTTTCCTTTATGGAACTTGGAAATTAAGCTTTTAAGCTCAATGACCTCTCCTTTTAGAGTGTCATTCTCCTTTCTAAGTGAAGCCATAGAAGAAGATGAAATAGCAAGACTATCCACTGATTTTTGAGCTCATCATTAGATGCTCTCAATTCTCTTAGAATGTCATTGAGGGATTTATATTCATCCTCTAGCTCTTGACATTTTCTTTTGTAAGATTTCATTTATGACTTGTATTTATCACATCTCATGGTTAGAGCCTCTAGAAGCTCTTTATCAATCTCATCGATTTCAAAATCAGAATTAGAATGAGAAGAAGTACTTACCTCATTTGTAGAGTCTTCTTGTGCCATGAAGCAAATATTGGCAACTTCTCCTTCTTCCTCTTCTTCACTTGACCTATCATCCCAAGTGGCTAAAAAACCCTTCTTCTTCTCCTTGTCCCATCTCTTCTTCTTTTTCTTCAATTTGGGACACTCATACTTGTTGTGGCCTTGATTGCCACATTCATAGCAAGTGACATCGTTGGATTTCTCTCTTGGACTAGGAGTTGTCTTCTTAAAGCCTTTTCTTTCTTTTTTTCTCTTGATCAAGTCCTTTGCTCTCCTTGAAAGTATTGCTAGCTCCTCTTCTTCCTTGTCACTTTTTTCATCACTTGAGTTGATTTCTACCTCCTTCTCCTTTATTGAAGACTTAAGAGCCAGGGTTCTTCTTTCTATCTCTGATTTATCTCCTTGGCCTCTTAGCTTTTTCATTTGTTCATCCTTTTGTAAGGCCAACTCATGAGTCAAGAGTTTGCCTATCAAGGTGTTTGTTGGCACCTTTTCAATCTTTCGATTGAACTCTTGGATGTTGCACACTCTAGCACCAAATTTATCTAAAGGAAGGGTTTTGAGGATTTTTGTGTTTACCTCATAGTTGGTGAGAGCTCTTCCAAATTTTTTCATAGTGGTGATAATGGGCAAGAGCCTATTTGTCATTTATGTGATGCTCTCATTGTCCTTCATCATGAAGAGTTCCCATTCGGTGACATACATCTCTAAATGGCTTGATTTGACTAAAGTTGTGTCAACATGATAGTTCTCTAGAGTCTTCTAAATGGCATGTGTAGTTTGACAATATTACACTTTTCCAATCTCTTCTTTAAAGACAAAGCTTAGAAGAATGGTCATTGCTCTCTTATTTTTGCCAATTGATCTTCAGTGAGCTTCAACCCATTCTTCTCTTAGGATAAGTTCTTCAATTCCATCCACTACTTTAGTGGATGGCTTCCATTGTTTGACAACCACATCCCAAAGGTCCACCACATCTGTGTTAAGGTAGATTTCCATTTTATACTTCCAATGAGTGTAGTTAGAACCATCGAAGTGAGGGTTAAGGTGTGAACGGATTCCCTCTTGAGACATGATCTTTTACTCACCAATAAAGGTTTGTTTGAGTGTTTAGGCTCTGATACCACTTATTGGCCCTAAGCACCAAGAAGGGGGGGTTGAATTGGTATATAAAAATTAAAACAAGAAGATAAGAAAGAGAATGAGTAGAATGGAGACACAAGATTTATAGTGATTCGAGTATAATCGACCTTATGTTCACTCCCCAATTCTCAATAATTGGGTGTTTCACTATCTTTCAATGGTGTTTGCAAGCTCACACCAAACTTTTACACTTGTGTTTTGAACGCTCACACAACAACCTTTACACTTGTGTTTTTAAGGCTCACACCATAACCTTTACACTTATGTTTTGAAGGCTCACACAATAACCTCTTTTAGTGTTTTTACAGGCTTAAACTACAACCTTTACAAAATGGTGTTTATGCTCACACCAAACAATCATTAAAAGAACAGAAAAGATTGAGTAGCAAAATTGCAAGAGTTTGGTTATAAAATTATCAATTCTCTTAAATTTACATATGTTTGGTGAGGTATTTATAGTCTCTACCCACCAAAGAGACGTTGCAATAAAACTGGTATCAAATCTTCAAAGTATGCTGACAGATTTTTACATTAAATGCTTGTTAGGATTCATTTGTGATCGCTACTACTCTTTCACGGTCTCGATTTTCCAATTTCCATACGATAGCCAAAACTTATGGTAGAAAACTCTATTTGTGTCTAATGGCTAGTCCAAGAGTAATCATGTCATTGGTTCGCTAGGAAAATATAGTCGTTGCCTTTCACCTCCTCACAAAATTAGTAATCATGATTCTCCTTGTATAGGCTGTGACTCAGGATGCGAAATCGTTTATCGAAAATGTTCATCTTCTTCCTCCTGATTCGTGATCGCTACCCACAAGTTGCCATTGTGATTTTTATCTTTCAATGATCACCTAGGACACTTGTTAAGTTGTGGTTGTAGACTTGATTCCCTCTTGAGTTACTTTGAAATTTGCGGTCGTGACTAAGGTGTGACACACACCGCAAATTCATCTGTGACTTTGGCTCTCCTTTTTTTGAATTGGTAGCAGCAGAGAAGTGACCCGCGAATCTATCTGTCCAATTCGTCAACATACCTTAGTATAGTTCGGGGTCACAATTAATGACATTGTGGTTGTGAATTAGGAGGCACTTTGCTATCTTTGAAGATTAAGGACTTCATCCAACTTTAAATATAACTAAAAACTGTAAAACAACACTTAAATGAATCATTAGAATTAATCAATCTCCTTTGTCAAGATCAAAAGTGGTTTAAGACTTAGGATTAACCATTTTAATCCAACATAGATAAAATAATGAAGCCAACAAAGTCAAACACACTTAGGTAAAGGGTCTTACTCGAACTCCGAGTCAAAGGGACCTATGCATGTTTATAAGTCCATCATTTCACATCAATACTAAACTAACATGGCAAACCAAAAGTAAACCACAAATAAAGAAAGACATAATCATAACAACATGATGTATGTGATTCATAAGGTTTATATAGAGGATAAAAGTAAGGCCTTGGGTAAGGATTAGAGTGATTAACTTGGATTCCTAAGTTCATTGGACCCTCATCCATTAACACTCTTAAAAAGTTATGGCATCCTTAAGGTACCCATAGTTATTAAAAGAACTAAGGCATCAAGATGGTGAAAAAAGAAAAATCCAAACAAAGCAATAAATATACATATTTTACTAAACCATAGGTATCTTCAAAAAGAGGGTCATAAAGTAATAGACTTTATCCTTAGCATGCTTAAAACAACCACAGAAAGAAGGAGAGAAGATGGTCAAGCTAGAGAGCTAGCCATTTCCCTTGGTGTCAAAGTCAAATCCCATAAAAGATGGTAAAAGCAACATAAGCATGCATTAGGATCATGGGGTCCTTGGGATGGTGAATTCCTTATCCCAATCATGTCCATAATAATAGAAAGACAAACGTACAAAGAAATAAAGAAAATAAGAAGAAGAAGAAAATGAGTTAAAGCCATTAAAAACAAGTGCAAAACACTTCTCTTTTTATACTTACTCTATTAAATAAGAGAATAATGATCATAGGTATGAGGCCTAACCTTATTAAATAGTTAGAGCTCATAAAGAAAGCCACATAAACCTTAGAAAAATAGAGAAAAATAAGTAAGGGAGAAGAAGAAAAACAACATAGCTCTTCAGTCAAAGTGAGTTGTAGAGACCAACCTGTGGTCTGTAAAACCTCCTTAGTGGCCTATACATACCACAAAATGGTATGTACAGACTTTAATGACTGAGATTTTTTAAAGAAGAAAAGAAAGAGAAAGAAGAAGAAGACGAGAAGAAAGTTGAAATTTTTAGTGCTTTTATAGTTATAATTTACCCTAAGAGGCTCTAATGTTAATGGATTATCCTCCAAAATGCTAAGGAACATGTGAGGTGAAGTCTTAAAAACCTTAGGAGATACCTTAGATCTTTAATGTAATAGGTTGGGTGTTTTTATTTCTATGTGTTTAGGGTTTATGAGTGACAATTTTAATAGAATAACCTTAAGGTTGTCCAAGCCTCCTCTTCTCTCTCTAATGGTGAGATATTTATACAGGAGAGGGGTGCATTAGAGTTATAATAGGTATGGATGTACTCCATTCAGGACCCACAATTGACAAGGATCATGAAAGTTCTAGAATTAAGGTTTTCAACTGATATGTACAACCAAAAGGTTGGTTGTACAACCCATTTGTTGGTTATTCAGCCATTTAGTTTACAAGGGGCATAATTATAGAATGTTTTACTGACTAGGGTCTAATGCTTAGTTATTCAGCCATTTAATTAACAAGGGGCCTGATTCTATAAGGTTCTACTGGCTAGGGTTTAGTGTTTGGTTGTACAACCAATTAGATGGTTATATGGCAAAGTAAAGATGGTTGTTCAACAATTTAAATCATGGCTAGAAAACTTAGGCTTTTAGGTTTAGTGGGCTTAGGCTTGGTTTGAGGCTTAATCCAAGGCTTCTTAAGGCTTTTGTTCTTCTTTCTTTTGTAATTTCCTTTGCCTTATAGGAAATAGCTCCAATAGTTTTCATCATCGGGCTTGTATCCTGAGGTCTAAAATTTGACGCTCACACAATGCTCGTAGGAGCACCTTTTTGCATCTACTACCTCAACATGCCACCTACCCATCGATCCCATCCAATCTAGGCAGAGCTAAAAAATAAAAATATCATTATAAGTATCCTACCAAATTCACCAATATCATAAAACTAATAATTTAATTTTTTTTTTTTTTGCATAATAAATATACCTAAGCCATCGTCAGCTTGCTCAAGCAACTGTACCAAAGCTCCATCGATTTTTCATCGAGATGTAAAAAGCTCTAATGTGCAAAATGAGGGTAGTAGAACTTTATCCCGTCCAAGGGGTTGCCACCCTCTAGCAACCCCAAGTCAATAGCCCAAGCCTACCAAAAAGATGCATTATCAATGAAATAAAAGTGATAATAAGCATAAAATAAAGGAAATGTTAGTGAGACAACTCTTATCTCAAGGACTGCTAGTAGCCTTTCATATACAACAGCCCACAACAATTTTAATGGAAGTACTAGTATAGATGGGTTATCACCACTGAGCCGAAATAAAATTGCATACAAGCTTGAGGTCTTTAAGTACTGGTAGTAGGAAAATCTCCATAATGTCTCTAGAGTTGGAGAATAAAGTCCCCATTAAGTTGTAAAAAAGAAAACAGTAAGCCACATGATCAATCTGCTCTTAAGGGCTCTAGTTAATCACATTTGGAGCGCTTTTATTCATGCTCGAGCACTCAAAAGTAGCATTTCCTTTGTACAGGGAACACATCCAAATAATCAGCAGAAGTAATATGCATAGAGCACAGGATGGTAGACGTTAGCACTAGTCAGTATCGAGATCCCCAAGTAATGAATCCTTCTCATATAGGTGAAGTTAACCAGTGTAAGTATCAGTTCGCTAATTAGAGGCAGATGGAAAATATAGGTGGTGTCCATCCCCCTCTTGACGAGCACCTGTAGGGTCGTTACATCACTATAGGGACGTTGATCTGGTAATGTCCTCAAGAATGATAAGAGACATATCCCCTCAAAACGTGTGATCACCTATGTGAGCCATCATCTAAACCAAGTACTAGTGGGCATAACTATCCCACTCCCCCTATCGAAGGGGATAATACCTTGAAAAAAGAAAAAAAATGATTTAGAATAACACGACATGAATAAAAGAGAGATAATTAATAATACAAGAAGAATCAAATCAAATGTCAAAAGCATGAGACACTCATACCAAAAAGCCAAAAATCAAAATTGCAGTAATGCAACGTCTCAAGGTATGTGTAACATACATAAAATTAGTTAGTATGCTACTTTTCTACATTTTTTCATTCAAAAATACACAAAATATTAATTAAATCCAAAAATGCAATTGTGCATAAAGTTTGAGATAAACATCAAAAAGCATAGTAGCTCGAGCCAAAAGTCAAAAATTAAAGATCACAAGCTCATGTATGCATGTTATACAAGCTCATTCAAGAAAATAATTTCTCGTGTTTCACGCACAAGGTATGTAAAATGCAAACTAAATTTGGAAAGCATGGAAAATCACAATTATATGTGAAGTTCTAGACCAACATTGCCAAAAACCCTAAGGCATAAGCAAGATCAAACAACACAAATTTTTTGGTTAATCCAATCTCTCATACAAGAATGCAAGAAAAAAGAGCAATGCTCTATCAATGGCAAACACATATAATAAAAATATCAAATTCACAGGCATTATGGATAATAATTCAAAAATAATAACAAAATTTATGAAAAATAAATTGACCCACAAAATTTTTCAAAAATCCATAAAATTTGCAAAATCAATCCTTAAATAATCCAAAATTCATAAAAGTCATAAAAATTTACTAAGATTCGGCAAAATTTAGATAAATTCCTAAAAATAAAATTTGCCAATCCCTAAAGGTATGCATCCTAATCTTTTAAAATTATTTTGCAACTAATGTGGATAGTTTTAATGTGTAAGGATTAACAAGCAACATATGCATGTAAAATGAGGTGATAGTCAGATAGATAATCAAGAAATAGTCCCAAAATTCTCATTAGTGAGTGTCCTATGAGCTAAATTGATTTTTAAAGCTAACCTAATGTTTGCATGCAAATCAAGGTTATGATGGTGCCCAAAATTTGAAAGTGCCAAAAGAAAAGAGAAGGAGAAAAAAATAAAAAGAAGTACAGATGAATGACCTACTATGCTAGTAGCAGCACCAATCAAGTGCAAATAGAGATCATAAATAATGTATGCCTCCTTACCACAACTCTAAACCCTTCAGGCATGTCTTAAGAAGGGCATGCTCGAGGGGCGACACTTAATCGAAGTCGAGGATTGCCAACTCACATTATATAGGAGGTCATCTCCCTCAAGGAATTCAACTAGACCATCATAGAAATCATACATAGACAGGTCATAATGGACCATCATAAATCTGAGTCAAGGGAACTTAAAATATCTAAGTTAAAAAATTTTAGAGTGAGAAAGAAGAGAAAAAGAGGGAAAATGAAAGGAATGAAGTTAAGGCTAGCAAAAGGGGGCTTATACACTGAAGGTTATCCATACAGATAATCTTTTTTCTATACAGATAACTAATGCCCCTTTAAGTTTATAAAATATCAGTATCCCTCCATATTTTTAAATTAAATCTATGTATAGACATATCCTTATTTATAAAACCACTAAATAGTTTGACAAAGGAAAAGAGGAAGAGAATGAGAAGGAGAAAAGGAAAAGGAGACTCGCCTCCAGGAAAAAACCCTTTAATTGAATTTAGTAAAATGACCAAAATATACTTATGTATTCCAAGACCTGCAATGAATTAGAAGAACCTCATTTTAAACACAAGTTTACTAGCCAAAAATCTAAAACCATTCCTACTCCTACAACATAAAATTCCCCACAAATGACCGATTAAAAGAGCCACCAATGGCTTATCTCACTTTCAATTGCTTGCCAAAATAGTAGAATTTCTATTAATATAGTATAAAAGGGCTACTAAATTATCACTTGCAATAAGAATGATTATCAAAATATAAAATAAATTTCAATACTTGCGAGAGAGCTATAAAATCATCATTTCTTGCTAGAACAGCTACTAAAGCATAGAATCTTCCTCAATATATGCTAGAAGCACTACTGAACCAATATTTCTTGATAGAATGGTTGTTGAGTACATAAACTTCTTTGGTACGTACTGGAGAGCAATTGAAAGTAAATATTTGACACTAATACTTACTAGAAAGCTACTAGAGAAGATTAGCACCTGTTAGAAAGTTGTTAAGACAATCAAGAACTTTAGTACCTACTCGAGGATTTACTAAAGAATTGTATCCTTTAGTCTTCTTCTTTTGTGTTTACATTTACAACAATGTTTTGTTGTTTCTTATTCAATGGTCATTTCTCAAATATCATTTTCCAAGCCCTATAAAATAAGGGGCAAATGATGAGCATTAGATTTTGGGCCTTAAAATGCAAGCCCAATAATGATAAACTATCAGAATTTTCCTCGAATCAAAGGAAAAACATTGCCAAAAAAATAAAGCTTGGAAGAAACCTTGAATCAAACCTAACCAAACCCATCATCCAAACCAAGCCAAACCTAAAGCCTTAAAGAACAATCTCTTCTTGGCTGTATAGCCAAGTCTCAACCCCTAAGAAAGAGAAGTTTATGGAATAGTTGACCTTTGACTACTAAATGGCTACATAACCAACCTCTAGTTTGTATAGCCAACTACTCGGTTGTACAAATAGCTTGTAAACTTTATTCTTTAGAAGATTCTTTGGTCTTATCTATTAGAGATTGAGGATTGAGTGCAACTCAAGCCATTTCACTCAAGTGCACTCTTCCTACCTCCATAAGTATGTCTACCATTGAGGGAGAGGAGGAGAGGCCTAATTTTCCCTAATAAAACTCTGCCAAACTTGCCTCTCAACCATCAAAACCCTTCCTACAGAAAATTCAATCATCTCACTCACTAACTCAAGATTCAAGGTGCATGCTAGGTTTCTTAACTTAGAGTATAATGTGTATAACTCTTAGATTTGGTGGAAAGTTTGTCATGTTTAATGGCATCTTTAGACTCTAAGGCAGTTTAGTCCTTTATTTTGATCTTAGCATGATACTAACATGTGTTTTTTTTTATATATAGGTTGAGATGCATTTTATTTCCATATATATATATATATATATATATATATATATATATATATATATATATATGTTGATCTATGTCAAACCCCCTATTTGTGATCATATATGTACCCCCTTCCCATGGTGAATGCTTGAAATAATTTGATTATGTGTTTGATATAAGATGTGTTAAATGAATGATTTAGTACTATTAATTAGACTAATTAATAATATGATTAAAATTGTAATTGTGAATTAAAGATGCCTAAAGGTTGAATCCCTAAATTTGGGCAATTTTGGTTGCCTAACCTTTTCCTATACTATACCTAATTCTTGAACCCAATCTTTGGTAGGGTGGAAATAAATTAGATGTTCTAATTAACTTATTAGCCTCAAAATTTGTCCTTACTTGGAATTTTATCTAGACCAAAGTCAAGTGGTGACTACATGTTAATTAAGGATGATGCCAAAGTATTGTCCCATCTTGATCCCTTATTGACCATTTGTTAACTAATAAAGGCTTTAAAGTACGTGTAGCATTCTAAAGGATCCCCTAATGATCGTAAACCTAAATGTGTCCCATAACTTAGGCTTATACCTTTATATAACCCTCATCCTCTTTATCCCTAATGATTGATGAAAGGTAGAAGCATAAGAAAGATTTCATTCATTCAAGCGTTACTTTGAAAATTAAGCCACTCACAGCCACTTGACTTTAATCGAGAAAAAATTCCTAGTAAGGATGGATTATAAACCTAATAGTTCATCTAGAAGGCCCAATTCATCTTCATCCCATCAAAGGTTATGTTTAAGAATTAGGTATGGCGTGGGGAAGAGGTTGGCACCCCAAACCACATAGATTTAAGGATTCGGCCTTCAGAGCATCTTTGGTTCATAATTACAATATTTAATTATATTGTTTAATTAGCCTATGTTAAGTGGCCCTAAAACATTCATCTAGCATGTTTCCAAATCATTCATATCATCCATGCATTACAAACATTGACTATAAGGAGAGGGTACATTCGTAAGCATTAATGGGGGTTTAACATGTAATGTCATAAATGTACATGAAACTTGCTTATAATAGGCATTCTAACTTGTAAAAAAAGGCACACATCAGTCCTCAAATCATAAGTAAAAGAAAATCAAAATAGCCTCTAAAATCCCATGAAACAAATAACTCAAATCAAGGCTTACCATCACATCTTAAGGGATAATGGATATCCCATCCTATGTCCATAATGTCTCATGCATGTTGTCATGTTAAAGGTTAATTAAGGGAGCCTAAATTACTATCCATATTCATTATTAGGTATATTAAACAAAGTATAAAATCTAAACATAATAAAAAACATGCATATGAGAAAAGCATTAAATAACATTAACACATGAAGCATGAAACAATAATGTTACACATGGAGGTTAATGAGCTTTAGGCAAGAATTTTATATGTAAATATAGGGATAAAAAATCTTCAACTCCTCCCCCAAAGTGCTTTAGAAGAGCTCCTCATATTAAAACATCAACTAATGCATCCCTAACCATGGAGGGGCTAGGATGCTAAGGAAAAAATGAAAAGATAACTAAAGAAAGCCTAAAGTTCTATACCATAATTTATCAATCAACATACGAGAAAGAGAAAAGAAATAGGATCCTAAGGTAGTAAGCCCTCCTCATGCAACCACCAAAATGAAGTGGAAGAGAAGATGAGCAAGCTAGTTAGCTCGTCAATCTCTTTCCATGGTGGTGAAGACTAAGGAACACAAACATCCATAATCAACATAAATAATTACCAAAATGAAGAGAATTAAAGGGTCATAGGGGTGGTAGCCCCTCCCTTTGTCATATTCTCCCATGAATTACTCCAAAATCATAAAAGAATAGGACGAAGAAAGCATGGAAAAGTAAAATCTTATGACACAACATATATCCAAAATGATCATTATGTCTAAGATGAAAAATGAGGATCATAGTCATTGCAATGTACCTCATTATTATTGTAGAGGTCACAAGAAACTTAAAGGGACAAAAAAATAAAAATAAAAGCATAAAGCAAAGATGGCAAAAGACTATTGTAAGTAGCAAAAAAGGGTTGTACATACTAATTGGTTTATACAATCCACTCAAGAGTCTATATAGACACAATCCGAGTCCACACAAACCTTTGAAATTATAACTTTATAAAAAAGAAAAGAAAAGAGAGAAGAAGATATGTGAAAGGGAGGTTATTCCTTATATGCACTTTTAGTGCTTTTTGCCCTCAAAGGCATTTTGGTGCAAGGAAGATCCCCTAAATGCTAAGGAAAACAATATAAAATATGGTGCAAATGCTTGATTTTTACCTTGAATGCTTGGGATTTTGTGTTAGGGTTAGTGTTTTCTGTGTAAGGTGGGATTCTTAGGGTTTAAGGAAAGAATTTAATAAAGTTTTGATAGGGTTTCCAAGCCTTTTTGTTTTCTCCCTCAATGGGAAGATATTTATAAATGTAGAATGGGTTCAACTGAGCTCAATGGCTCAAATTACATCTTAACCTAGACCTCTCATAAATAAGAATAAGGAAAATTCTAGAGAATAGTGTTTATAAGTTGTCTATACAGCCTAGGGGATGGTTGTATAGACTTAAGGTTGGCAGAGAACCCTCTAGGGCTTAATGGTGAAGTGTTCTAGAACATTCTTTCCACTAGGGTTTAAGAGAGGTTTTATAGTAATAAGGATGGCTATACAGACCATAGGAGTTAACTGTACAACCAACAATTGACTCCCCTAAGGTTTTCACAGTTTCTTGTTTAATGGAAGGTGGGTTTGATTCGAGGCTTTTTTTTTTCCAGCTTTTACTCTTTTCCTATACAATCTAACCCTTATTCTTTAGAGATAATTTAAGTAGTTTCTCATAATTAGTCTAGCATCCTAAGGACCCAAAATCTAGTACTCACGCTTTGCCTCTAACCCATGTTAAAATATATATTTTTTAAGAATTCACATCCATATATAGAGAACTATACTGTAACGACCGTATTCATATTTACTCTGATACCAATAAATGTAACGACCAATTGTGTTTACAATAAATGTAATCACCACTTGTGTTTACAAATCATGTTGTTCTGATACCAATAAATGTATCAACCATTGATACCACTGAATGTTAGCATTTTTTTTTTTTTTGCTACCACAATTTGTAATGCTACAATTGGTACCTATCAGAGCACTCAACATCCAAGATTTTTTCGTCAGCCCCGCGATGTCATACACACCGGGATTTGCACGTCTGCCCCGCGTATGCTTGAGCCCTCTCTGATACCAAAACTGTAACATCTAAATTCATTTGTCAAACCAATAACTGTGACATCCATTATTCTCATTTGTAAATCAGCTTTGATA
>CATIWR010385684.1:0-11759 GCA_949677035.1 Omphalea diandra
ATTTTTTTGGATGGTTAACTTAAAGTAATTTTAGCTTTGTACTTTTTTTCCGTTTTGATTTTTTACTATTAATCAAATTTTTTTCCCCCTCCCCCCGGGCCCCCCCCCCCCCCCCCCCCCCCAAATGAAAGGAAGAAATAGTAAAGGATGAATTTTTCCACCAAAAAGTAAATCAGAAGAAAATTAAAAAAAGGCCTAATGACCATAAAAACTAAAACCTTTTAATGAAATTTCAATTGCACCCACAGCCTTTAAATGAGTCAACTTTACCCTAATTTGCCTAATTTAGTTTCGAATATACTCAAAATCAAAATTAGAATTGGGTAAGGGACGCATTAAAACTTAATTGGCCTTATACTTTTTCAATTAGTTTAATCAAATTGAAAATTAAGTTTAAATCTTCACTAAGATTATATTTTTATTTTTTTCACTTTATTTAAAAAAAATTATTAGAAAATATAAAAAATTTGTTTTTACTTTTATATTAATTTTTTATATTTTTAAACATAAAAATTTATTTTTATGTAATTAAACAATCAAATAAATCAATAAAATTGAAACATTTATAATTTTTATCTTGCAATGATCTTTTTTTTTTTCTTGGATATGTTCATGTTCTATATTATGCAATTGAGTTTTTTGAAAAAGAATTTAGAAATTTTCTTTAAAAGATTGGAATAAGGTTTTATTACTTAAAATATAAAAATTAGTTTTTTGAGGAGAGAGTGAGAGATTTTAGGTATTAGAAGTTAGAACCTTATGACTTCTACTTTTTTTCTTTTTTTTTTTCAAGTGTTACATACACACACACACATGCATACAAATGAGCTCCTCAACATAGGTAATAGTCTCCCCTTTCTCATAATCATATGAAATGTTATCTATAACCAATTTGACTCCTAAAAACTTTGCAAGAATAGACAATTCCAAGTAAAGCCATAAGCAAACTAGTAATTAATCTCATCCTTCTTTTAAAAACAGAAACAGGAAAGCAGCAGATAGCTTAAAAGAACTACAAAATCTGTCATTCTGATTGGTTTTACTGTCCAAGTCAAGTACATACTGGAAAGCAGAACATCACCCGTCTCCACACCTAATTGAGCATTTTTTTTCATCCGACGACCATTCAATGGCTTGCAGTTCCATCATCCTCTACGACCCTTTTCTCACCTTAACAGAAAAGCTCAATACATAATGACATACAAACACAACCTTCATAAGTTCTTGAAAATATATCATAAAACTTAAATCCCATGAAACCCTCTCCATAATGTTATTAATTGCTATCACACCTATCAAGAAATGTGGATGGTTATAGAACTCATATGGAGGCAGAAAAAGAGAAAAAGAAGAAATAAAAAAGAAATCATGTCTAGGTTCCATAGATTGCTGTGAGCAGAAACAGTTGAAAAATAACACTATCCAATAAATAGCACTTCATAGTCAGAAAGCAGCAGTCTCTCTGCATCTGCACTTTGAATTCAATTAATTAAATTAGACAAATCAAATTGATTTAGAAAGAAAACAAGAAATTAAAACCATTAATTTTTGAACTTTAATCAAAATAGCACAGAATAAAAAATACCAAAACACATAATAAACAAAAAAAGAAAAATCAAAACATCAATGACAAGAGGGATCAAAAAGAAAAAACACAAACCAAATATCAAAACAATCAAAAGAATCTTAACTTCAAGTATCAAACTTAATTACCCTCATTAGTCAAACGCAAGTATCAACATCAATAAATAGCACTTTTTTGTTTTGTCAATATTGTTTTTGGAGCTATGTTCTCTCTCTCTCAACTTCTCTCTAGGGTTTCTCTTCTATTAGTTTTAGTTTGGGGCACCGCTTGTTAGCCAGCAGTAGCCCCCTCTTTCTCTCTTTTTTTTTTTTTTTTTATTGCTTTCAATAAACCCAAATCTGTCATTTTATTAATAGATTTTTTTTTTATTTTTTTTCCATTATGTGGAAGTGTCATTCCTTTATAGATGCTTTATTATCCTTTGTGGAGGTTTTATTCCTTTGTTTTTTTTCTTTTTGTAGGTATCTTCTTCCCTTATGTGGTTTTGTTTTATATTTTTTGAATGAAAATGATATCTATTGGTTTCAAGGTAATATTGATCTTCTTTGTGCGATTATCATGATTTTTCAAGATTCTACGACAATTATGTTGAAAAGCTCCATTCAAAACGATGTTACGATATCAAAACAAATTCAAAGTCGTACAAAAGGGATCCTAATTAATGAGTTAAATTATTTAAATCATTATATTAGGTTTAATTATAGTTTTTTCAATACCAATATCTTGAATCGTAGATGTCATATGATTATTATTATTTTATTAAAAAGAACATAATTACCCTGATGCAATTATCAGTTAAGTGAATATCATCATCAATAGGAGAGGAGACGGAGCTTCACGAAGAGCAGAAGAAGCTTCACGAAGAGCAGAAGAAGTGCTTGAAAGCCTGTGATTCTGGCAAATGCAATAAGTGAAGAAGGGTGCAGTGTAGTTAATCAATGATGATCTCAATATGTCGTTCCTGGGTCTGTTAGTTTTTCTTATTTAAATTAATAAAGTTCCATTCTTTATGTATCTATAGGAGTGTTTGGTTTCTGGGTTCTTGATTCTTCCTCTTAGAATAAATCTGAAAACAATGAAATGCAGAATGGAAGGAGAGAGCACAGAATAAAAAGTACCAAAAAACACAGAAAAAAAAAGTACCAAAACACAATAAACAAAAAAAAAAAATCAAACATCAACGACAATAGAGAAAATAAAAAAACCCACAAAAACCAAATAACAAAACAATCACAATTATCAGTCAAGTGAATGGCAGCATCAATAGGATGAAGAGCAGAAGAAGAGCTATTCTTGTTTAAATTAATAAAGTTCCATCCCATATGTATCTATAGGAGTGTTTGGTTTCTGGGTTCTTGATTCTTACTCTGAGAATAAATCTGAAAATATTATGCGGAATGGAAGGAAATAGGCTTTTTCTGGCCAACCACTGGACATGATGTCACATCCAAGTCACATGTGCGCTCTGCCCCTCTCCCTCCCTCCCTCCCTCCCTCCCCCTTTCCCTTTTTCCTTTTTCTTTGCATGGGATAGTAAATTTTTTTTTATCTCTTATGACTATTCTACCTTATATGTATCCTTATCTATTTAATGCCAATTGCAAGAAAAAAAAGGGTCAAATTACTCTATTTTATTATGGATGAATCTGTATTTGATTTCTCTCTGTCTGTCATTCTATTAAACAGTTGGGCCATGCAGGAAAAGCTGAGCTGTATGTATCCCATAGTAAATTTCATTATATTTTCAGATTTTTCTGTTTTACTTATTATTTTTATCATTTATATATTTTATGTTGGGATTTTATATGGATAAGATGTATGAAGAGTGGCAATTATGATATGTTATAGGAATTGCATTATATTTGATGTTGTTAAGTTTGATTTGAAATCAGAGCTCAAGTGCTTTTATCTGCATGGCCCAGAATGCTGGGATTTTTTATGCAAAGTTTTATGCTTTTGAATGGTTAATAAATGTTTTGTTATGTTGTGCTTCTGATATAATAGGAATGTTGATCAAGTAGTTCATCTAGAGGTGGTCAAGTACGTGCCTTGTAGCATAGGACTTAAAGGGTTCAAACTCTGGTAGTCCATTTCCTTTTAAAAATTTCCAATGTAGCAAAAAACAGAAAAATAGTTCGTTTTGTAGAGCTTTGACACTCATAAATAGCTTAGCTTACCATATTGTATTTTTCATAAATATTACAGTATTGGCTGGTTATTATTGTTTCCTTGTATCTACTTAATGTCAGTCATGAGCACAAGAATCAAATTACTCAAAATTTTATGATAGATGAAACAATATTTGCTTTCTCTTTCTTCCAGTCATTCTATCAAACAGTAAACAATATTTGCTTTCTCTTTCTTCCAGTCATTCTATCAAACAGTTGGGTCCCTGTAGGAGGAGCTCAGCTGTAAGTATCCCATACTGAACATCATTATATTTTTAGATTTTTATTTTATTTTATTTTTTTTTGGGGGGGGAGGGGGTGTTTATATAGATAAGAATTAAAGTGTGGGAATTTTTCTATGTTGTAAGAACTGCATTATTTTGATATCAATTAAGTTTGATTTCAAATAAAGGTTAAAGTGTTTTATCTACAGCCCTGAGAGCTGGGATTTTGAGTGCAAATTTTCATGCTTTTGAATGGGTAATTAATGTTTTGCTATCTTGATTGGTGCTTTTGATATTATTTAGGAATGTTGATCAAGTAGTTCATTTGTATGTGGCCGCGTGCTTGCCTTGTGATGTAGGAGGTAAAAGGTTCATATGCTGGTAGTTCTATTCCTATTTAAGACATTTTAGATGTAACGAAAAAAAAGTTCAATTTATAGAGTTTTGGCGTTAATAAATAACATAGTTACCAGATTGTTATTTTTCAAAAATGCTCAAGTACTAACAGGTATATTGTTGTTTCTTTGTGCAGGGAATTGAAACCTTATTGCAAAAAGATGCAGAACTCGCTGACTGATGAGCGAAAACTTCAAGTCCGGAAATTGGAGATATCAGACAAGAGCAAAGGTTTTATAGAGCTATTGCAACAACTAACTATTTGTGATTTTGTAACGGACAATGAATTTGAAGAGAGATTTCAAGAGATCAGCTCTTATGGTGATGACCATCTTGTCTGTGTGATTGAAGATGATCAACGTGGAAAGATTATTGCAACTGGTAGCGTGTTTGTCGAAAAGAAGTTCATAAGAAATTGTGGCAAGGTTGCGCACATAGAAGATGTTGTGGTTGATTCAAATTCTCGAGGTCGACAGTTGGGGGAGAAAATTATTGCTTTTTTGACAGATCATGCTCGTTCCATGGGTTGCTATAAAGTGATTCTTGATTGTAGTGCTGAGAATAAACCATTTTATGAGAGATGTGGATTCAAGGAGAAAGAGATTCAGATGGTAAAACAATTCAGTTGAGAACTATGTTTTTCGCTTTTCAGTAAGTGAAGTTGTTATTCTCATGAAATTAATTTAAATGATTTTTAAAAATATTCAGTTTTATAATATTCTTTCTCTGCACATTTTAGATACTTCACCATTTTCCTATCATCTACAATTTTGTATATCTTGCATAGATATTTTCCATTAGTATAATTAATTTAAATTCATCTGAATAGAGTTTGTGCTATTTTCAGTTGGTAACAACATATCTTGCGTTTGTGTATTTCATGAACTACTACTAAGAATGTTGTTAAACGCTGGTAAACAATCTTAAATAACCACTTGGAGCCCTTAGAAAATATTTGGAAGATGATACAGTCTAGCAATGTTGTATATGTCATATGCTTGTTTGATTTGGAAGGATATTATAACTGTAATATGTAATATTGTTTTCCTAGAATTAATCCAAACTATAATATACTGCTGTATTTTATTTATTTCTTGTTCTCTTACATTACAATTCAAGATATTAATAGATTACGAAGCATTACTGCTGTTTGCCGCAATGTTTTTAAAACCAGACCGGCAGCTAAATCGGTCAGATAGCCGATTCTAGTTCAACCGGTTCGGTTCAATATGATATTTTTATTTATTTTTAAAAATATATAAATAACACTTTAAAAATATAATATGATAAAATAATGAAAATTATGTTTTAAAATTTGACTAAAATAGTATAATTTTTTTAAAAAATTTCAAATTTTCACAAAAACAATATAATTTTTTGTTGAACTGTTTTGATTCAGTTCTATTTTGAAAAGTTTCTCCGAGTTTTGACCAGTTTTTTAGGAGGCTGATTTTTAGTATTGAATCAAATCGGATCACTGACTGGTTCCTAATTTTACCGGTCCAACTGGCTAATGTGATCCGATTCTAAAACCATGGTTTGCTGAAATGCAAAAATGAAGACACCATTTTCAGGGTATGTTTGATACATCAAAAAAATAAAATGATAATAGGATTTTCATTCTATTTTTATATTTAATATATTAATTTATTTCAAAATTTAATAATGAAATTTTAAAAAAATTAAAATATCATTGTTTTTAATTTCATTATCTAAATTGATTGGTTTATTTGTAAAACATAAGATTAG
Organism: Omphalea diandra; assembly: GCA_949677035.1. Classification (NCBI taxonomy): domain Eukaryota; kingdom Viridiplantae; phylum Streptophyta; class Magnoliopsida; order Malpighiales; family Euphorbiaceae; genus Omphalea; species Omphalea diandra. The sequence goes on from CATIWR010385684.1 coordinate 6,122, forward strand.
ATTAGGGTTAAATATGTTGACACTGTGAATTTTTTTCTATTATACTATCAAGTCCTTTATTTTAAAAATTACATTAAAATGTCCATTACTTTATATTCCATTAAACTACTTTACCCTATCATTCATTTTTAACACAATTTATGTTAGTTAATGCTAAAAAAGGCAACAAATTAAATTTTATTGTTTTGAAATTCTAAAATACCTTTCTCTTTCCCTTAGTCTTTCCCTTCCTCATTCTATAAACGACATTCTTTCTTTCAATTTCTTCTCTCTTTCTTTCAATTTCTTTCCTCATACCGGAAACGACAGTGTCGAAAACGATGAGCAACAAAGATGAATTCTGTGATTGGCACACACCATTTTCTCGTCTCTTTTCCTTTTCAATTGGCACCAAAAATGAAGATTTTCTCTTCTCATTTTCTAATTATATTTATATGAAATAGATGGAGGTGGCAGATTCTTTAAAGCGGTGGCCTGGGTTAAAGAAGCATGTGGCTTCTCCCTTAAATGTTTGGTTGGTAAATGACTTTAATTTAGTGACTTCTATGTGAAAGAATCCTAGTGAGCCTATATGAAAGAAATCGCGCCATATCTTTAACATTTCCTCTATCCATAGATCGTACTCTCTTTCCCTTCTTTGAAGCAAAATTGGAGGTGGCAAATTTTCGCATTTCTTTTTTTAAATGCATCATGTTGTTGGATGGCTTTGAATCTATATTTTTTTTTATCTCCTTCATATCGTTAGGTGGCTTCTTTTGCATTTTTTTTCATCTGCGTTTTGAATCTATTAACTCAGATTCAATTTTCCATTTTTGTTAATGAATTTGTTGTTAATGTTTTCTGCGTTAGTGTTTATTTTCTGGGTTCTTTGATTTGTTTGTTACTTGAATTGTGATTTTGTGAATGAGTTTTTGTATTTTGAATGATTTTGTAAATGATGTTGATTCTCATGTAAGAGTTGGTTTCAATTGTCATGTTTTCGATTTTGTTTGTTGATTGCCTTTTTCTTTATTCAATTGAAGTTTGTTGTTTAGGTGTTTGCATTTGATCGGTTTTCGATCGAAGTTTGTTTTCCTTTTTTTCGATCGAAGCTTTTCTGAGTTTGATGGGTAATACCCATTCGACCTTAAACCGAAGCTTCGATCGAATTTTGTGGATTGCGTTTCAATTGAAGTTTGTTTTTTTGTTTTTTTTTATCGAAGCTTTTTTTCTGAGTTTGCATTTCCTTGCTTTTGGTGGAAAAATAAAATTTTATATAAAATTATGAGCATTATGGACGTTTTCATAAGAACTTAATAAAAGTAACAAATAGTTAGTATAATTGAAATATAGAGACGTTTTAATATAATTTTTGAAAAATAGACGACTAAATAGTATAATAGAGTAAACTCAGAGATCAATATGTTTAACTCATTAGGTTATTATATACGAGATTAATTATGAAAATTTTGTTACTATTTGAATTTTATTTTTCAGATATTGAAATCTATCAAATAAAACTATTAAAACATTAAAAATGTCCATATTGAAAATAAGATTTTATTTCTCATTTCTTAGTTTAACCAAATATATCATTAATATTGATGATTTATGATGATTAATAGTGGGTGATGATGATTATTTTATATATTGTGTGCAAGATTGTACAGTTACGTTACTAAGCTAAAGAAACACTAGACATGAAACATAACACAAATCAAATATATATGGATTGAACAAGTTCTCAATTCTTAGCATCCCTATCAGTCTGTAAAGTAGAAAACTTTGTGTCGCCCTATTGATCACCTCAAGTGGGTTGTACACCCGTGGCTTTGGAGATGCCTATTAAGTTGTTCAATCGTCCAAAGGCATTCCTCCCCTTTTAAATTGAGGATGAAGTCCAATATCTTTGAATGTAGTCCTCCTGCAACGCTAAGAAGTAAATGCCAATGTTGGTGGGGAGGGAAATGACTGAGCATCTAATCCCCATCATACAGGTGATATTGGCAAGCATGAAGGAGATTTTGCCAATCTAAGGTAGGTGAAAGATGTGAGTTGTGTGCATCCACCATTTGATTAGAGCCTATATTGCCATGCTATTGCTTCGAGGAGACCAATCAGGCATCATTGTAAGGAAGGGCAAAAGCCTAGTTTGTGTGATCTTATCACATTCATTGTGGCAATTGAAACTAGGTATCATGGACATGATGGGCCCATTTCCCTTATGAAAATGATGCATCACCCTAGAAAAAAGAATAAAGCAACACAAAAAAACCATGAACAACACATCAAAAATCAAGGGAATTTAAGAATAAGCAAAAGAGAAAGGAGTTTAGATAAGTAACTACAACACGATCATGACATACCACCTGTCATGACCCAAATTATAGATTGTGCAAGTGTTATAGAGTAGAAAGATTTAAAGCCTCCAATACTTGTAGCACGCCTAATTTAACTAGGGAAAAAGCCCATTATGTCTTTCGCTATGTCACTTCAATATTAAAAATCTTAAACTTACATTATTATCACCTTGAATTCTAAGGAGTAAAATAATGAGAGTTAATCCCCAAATATTTTTTAAAGCATCACATTTCTTTTTCTTTTCTTTTATATCATAAATCATATATAAAATAACCTCTTATAACTAATCTTTAGAATTAAGGTTTTTGTACTTAAACTTACATTATTTTAATCTCATACATTATATATACATCATAATCAGTAACATTTAACTCTCACATATATAAACTCATTTTAGACATTTTATAAGATACTTAAAGATTCATAGCTTAAGTCTTTATCCTAAAGAATGAACCATGACATCAATCCTATACTTGCAAAATAACCTTTGTGTGTGGAGGGGTGAGTTCCTTGTGGGAAATTTGGTGAGGAATTCAATGTCTATATGCATGTTCACATGTCATAACATGAATGCATTTTTATCCATATGGCACATCATCTACATATAACATTTGCATAACATATCATTACACATATGGATAGTCAAGTCCATGAGAATTCCTACTTAGGTTATTTATCTTTCTGGCACAGGAGAGTTGCTTCACCAATAGTGCACTTGCAAGAGAGTTACCTCACCAATCGTGTCTTTCTCTTATATGGGAGAGTTGCCTCATTAGTTGTATCATACACATATAACATTACATTCATTTCATCTTATAATTCTTGCATAGCTAGCTATGACTTTTTGGATTCCCACTTCATCCTTGGACTATCCTCACATCACATTGCATTTATATGAACATTTATATCATGGCATATCAGTTCATTATATAAAATGCATGTGAATTTTATATTAACATTATTTGGCCTACTATGGCCTATATAGAAAGATATGATGTATATATGCAATAGATATTAAAAAAACATGATAAAACCTCTCACTTGATATTGTTAATCCTTAATTGCATCTTTTATATATATATATATATATATATATACCTGATCTTAAAGTCATATACACCTAAAATGCAACAATGGTAGTCTATATAAAATCTCATAATTAGTCATTTATTATTCATGTGTATAACTATCATTAATTTCATGTTAAATATCTTAATCCTCTAAGTCCTCAAACTTTTTTAAAATTGTCAATTTAGTATATTTTATATATTGCCTCCTTAATAACATTATTACCTCCATTTCGTCATAATAACATAATTTATATTTATAATTATTACTAATTCTCCATTAATTGTCTTCAAATTTATAATTTCTTAAATATCCTCAAAATTTTATATTCGTTCAACTTAGTCTAAAATATAATTAATCTCAAATTACATTCAATTAGCTCCAAATCCTCCACCTAAAATTATTTTCTATCTATATAACTATTTTCTAGCAATAATCCTAATATAAAACCTCAATTTTATATTTTATGACCCAATTTATAATTTTTGAAAAATCAATAAAAATTCATAAAATCATTTCGAGGCCTCTAAAATTCACGAAACTTAAACCACCATGACTGAGATAATTAATACGATTTTCTAGCATCAATTACTATTTGATCTTATCAGGCTGCTGCTAAACCATTATCTACGGTGGACAAAGTTCATCATCGATGGCTATTGAAAAATTGGCCATAACCATCTTACATATCTCTTTGTTGGGAGTCTATAAGAATTGAGAACGTCACCAAATAAATCCCCGTTTGTTCGAAATTGATCAAAAATAAACTTCATCAAAACTTTGATCGGTAATTTCTTTGCCATTCAACTTCCTTTGAATGTGAATTAAGTGTCAATGAAAAACTTGTAAAAAGAGCTTTCCATATAAATTTAGTTAATCTAAAATGAAGCTCTGATTGAAAAGTTATTATCAAAATAAAATTTTGCCCCTATATGTTCAAAATTGTTGGCCTAGTGCACCAAGAAGGGGGGTTGAATTGGTGGCTGATTGAAAATTAAAAAGAAAGTTGAAGTGTTTAGGAAGTGAAGAAGGAGAAGAGAAAAATCAACACAAAAGGTTTATAGTGGTTCGAGTATTAACAAACCTTATGTCTACTCCTCAATTCTACACAACTGGGTATTTTATTCAACTAAACTGGTGTTTTCAAGCTCACACCAAACTTATACAACTTGTGTTTTTAGGCTCACACAAAAGCCTCTCACAAGTGTTTTGGATAGGCTCACACTTCAACCTCTTACAAGAGTGTTAGAATCTAGGCTAACTCTCAACCTACTTACAAAGGTATTTATTGCTCACACCAAACAATCAACAACACATAAAGATGAGTAAAAGAATGAGTAGCAAATTGATAAGAGTTTGGTTATAATTAATTCAATTCTCTTGCATTTATATTAGTTTGGTGGAGTATTTATAACTCGCATCCACTAAAGAGACGTTGCTCAAAAACTATCCCCAAATCACTAAGTTGTGTTAGGTAGATTGTGCATTAAATACTTGTCAAGCGGACGTGACGGTCTCTACTCTCATTTTGCAGTTGTGAATTTTCAGTTTGCATTAAAGAGTTAAAAATTATAGTAGAGAACCCCCATTTTATGTCTAACAGCTAGTCCTCATGTGTTTCATCCATTGGTTATCCAAGAAATATAATCGTTGTGTTCAACTTACTACTTAAAAGTCGTGATCGCGAGTTGGCTTTGTCTTGGACGTGACTAAGACTGCAAATTCTTCTGTTTGGTGAGGAAAATTCAACTTCTTGAGTCACGATCGTGACCAAAACTTCGTCCTTGTGATTTTTTATTTCTAACGGTTGCCTTGGACACTTGGCATGTAATATCCTCAACCCAAATCATAGACATTTTAATTATGTTATATTTGAATATATGTATTGGATAAATAATTGTTTAGACATGTGAATTAGAGAAACACGACGATGACACTTGCACCATTACATTTGGGACGCTTAAACATATTTGTAATCTTTGTATGGTTGCATGAAAAATTATCTTATGTTGTGTGCATATTATAGTATCATAAATAATGGTATTTTAGAGCTTTTTTAAAAGTATAAGGAACATCTAGGGATTAGGAGATGGAAGAAGGTGCTTAAGGAGTGAAGAAAAGGGACTAAAAGAGGAAAGTGAACTTCCAACCAATAGGAATGCAACACCATGATTTTGTCTTGTTGTAATAGGCTTACAAGTGTAATTTTTAACCCTTTAGGATCATAATT
>CATIWR010385708.1:0-10956 GCA_949677035.1 Omphalea diandra
TATATATATATATATATATATATATATATATAAGGAGATGATTATAATAACATACCTTGCACCAATGACTTATATCCTAAGTCGATGAGCAACTGAAGGATCAACTACCAATGCGGTAGAAGTATCACAGGCATATGACTGTGTAGGTGCAGCGGATGGTGAAAAGAGGCAAAGAATTTGGTAATTGGTGGAGTTTGAGGTGATGGAGTACTTTGATCATACAATGGCACATAAGGTGGCAAAGAAGAAGGCCTATCATATTGGCCTTGACTAGTGCCATGTGTAGTACCTTGCCCTAATGAACTCCTATGATATCAATCATTCCCTCACATCCTATGAAATATATAAATATGCATGTGCACATATTTCACATCACATTAATCTACACATATTTCAACATGTATTTGGAGAACAATATCATACTATCAAAATTCATACTTATGTCATGGTTTTATTCAAATAGTTCCTAAAGTCCTTAAAAGAACCATGGTAGAATTTCCTCATAGTTAGAGAGAAAATAAAGACAATATTATTGATTGAATGAAATTCATGTTTGCCTCATATATCACATTTATATATAACCAAACACGTACATAATCCTTTTTGGAATGGGAAAATAGTCATAAACAACTTCCTAAATAGTTTTCCAAAAAAAAGGAAAATTAGTTCATTATCGAATGGGAAAACTAGTTTTAAGCTAACTAGGAAATAAAGCCCTAAATGAAATAGGAAACTTAATAACAAACCTAATAAGGAACAAAAATGAGTTATCCTATTCTAGAAATATACAAAATTCATCCACCACAATAAAAATAAGCTCAATTCATTTGGACCTTAGTAAATGATAAAATTTAGCAAAAAAAAAAAAACAAGTAAAAGGCCTATTTTATTGCATAATATGTATGATCTTCAAGTTGTTTTCTAAGCCCAAATTATGCTCAGTAACTTGGCTTGATCAACAAAAGCCCAAGTCTCTTATATGCTATTGAGTGCATCTCTCATCTTTTTGGCTTTAGCTCTTATAATAGGGCCTCCATTAATGTGAAAAGGATCTCTTGAAACTTTACTACAATCTCTATGGTTGTCCTCATCAATTGTGCTTTTAAAAATACTAAAGAGTGGGTTTGTCTCTCTTCAACCTTATAAAAAGAGATTTGCAAGGTCTCATCCTTAGCTTGTAAAAGATATTTAGTAGTACCTAAGCATGCAAAATATAGTGAAAGACCTAAGTCTTACTTAAGAAGTTGATGTGGTCGAGGTTGGTCAAATCACTATAAAATATTTGTGTTGAATTTTCTCCTCTCTTTTGGCTTCTTAATCCTTAAAAGCAATTAACTCCCTCTTCCTCCCATTAGATTGTCATCCTCACCAAGTTCTATAAGTGTTATCAAAACCTCATCTTCTTTTCAAGATTAAGTATAAAAGGAAGGATCCATGGCAACCTAAAATAAGCATGGACTTGAAGACCTCCATTTTTCAATGGCAAAGATTACTAATATCAAAAGAGTCGAATGTATTACTCTTTATTATTATAATTCATTGAACTTTGGAAAATCATAAAAAGAAGTCCATATATGCATCTAAAGACACTTATTAATGGAACATAAATTAAAAAGAATATTGATAAAATGTTTGATAGAGAAAAAAAGTAGTTAATAGTGATAAGGCTATCCATATTCTCTTTTGTGCCTTAAGTAGAAATGAATACAATGAGCATGAAGATTACTATCAGAGAAATCTAAGAAGTCTTGAAGATTACACAAGACGACATGAACCAAGTAAAAGAAAATAAGATGAAGACCCTTATCTTCTAATATGATATATTTTCAATGAAGCCAAAGCATAAAATCAATCAAATTTATGATCACTACATTGAAATTATTCGAAAAAATGAAGGCTCTTAAAAAGACATTCACCAATGAATAACTTGTGATGAAAGTTTTAAGATGTCTACCCAAAGAATGGATAGGTAAGGTCATATCCTTCAAGGATGATAAAGTCTTAAAGATCGTGCCTTTGGATAAGCTATTTGAAAATTACATTGACTATGAAATAACTCTTAATATGGAAGTACCATCTATATTGGAGGATACCAATAAGAAAAGGATGAAAGTTGCACTCAAGGCTACTTTTAAATATTCAAGCTCTAATGATAAAGAATTAGATATAAGGGAGGTAGCTCCCATAATCAATCCATTTTAGAAAATACTTAACAGATTACCTTAAAGGAAAAGGTAGAGCAAGCTTTATCAAATGGTATGGGTGTAAAAAGCTTGGGTATATGAATATCAATTTCCTTAAGGCCAAATTTGACAAGAAAGAAATTAAAAAGTAAAAAGCATATAAAACCACTTGGGATTACTTAAGCTCCTCCAAATCAAGCCAATCAAAAGAAAGGCAAAGAGAGAAAGACCAAACCTATGCTTCATTGCCATTAAGGATAACTTTCCAAATGAGGTATGCCTAAATGCTTTTGACAGTGATTATAATGATAATGATCAAGAGCTTAAAGACATTTACTATTGAAAATCTTATAAAAGGTTGAAAACCCACTAATAATAATTTTAGATAAAAGTTTTAATAGAAATAAAATTTCGAAAATAGAACTAGTAAATGTAAAAAGAAAATTTTGAAATTTTGAGAAGCTAAAATAAAATTTTGGTAAATAAGAAAAGGTTTTATGATATTATTTATTCTTAAAATGAGAGTTTAAAAAAAATGATATTTTGAGATTAAAGGACTCTCTTGCTTCTTTCATCAAAGGAAAAAAAATTGATTTAATTTTGGCCTTCTAAAGATCTCAAAGGAACAACATAGCTGAGAATTTCATCAATCAAAGGATTTTACCTTTAAGCATAAATTTTTGAAAGCCTCTTCAAAGGCTTAAACCTCCTTTCACTTATATAATAGGACACATATGCATAATGCTAAATGTTCACATTCATATTCATAAAGGCCTAAGCTAAATCATGCCTTCATTTATAGTTCTCAAAGATCAAGGACTAATTGAAATGCACATATCCCGACCATTCCTAATCTAAAGCATATGGAAAGTCATCTTATGACTTTTCCATTCAAATACCAAAAATTGCATTTCGTTAGCAATGCTTTTATTATAGAAGTTTTAGCGACAAGGCATACTTTTGCCATGTAAGGCTAAACAATGACAATTTTTATGTTCTTAGCCCTTATGGTCCTAAAAATAAATAGGTGCCAAAGAAAAATGATTGATTTATAGGTTAAGGACTCTCACTTAATACTTAAAATAGAGAAATCAATTGAATGGAAAACAAAAATAAAGAAAGAGATAAAGCTTATAGTTGTTGAATGGTATCAATCTATCTCAATAATTAATAGTAAACTTGTAATATATCTTTTTCCTCATCTTTGCTCTAATTTGATTTTTTATATATGCATATTCTTAAAAAGAGTTATATATACATGCTTTGTCTTATGATAATTTTGGCATATGAAACATTTCTTTGATTGCTTTGTTTTTACTTTATTTTCTTAATAAATGTTATCTCATTTTTGTGATCCCAAGAGTGTGCTTGATTGGGATAATTCTTTTTAACAAGTGATATTAGATATAGTCTTGAGTGAGACTTATTTTTAAGTTAATGCCATAAGGGGAGAATATTTGCAAAATGGAAGGGGAAAAATAATTTTAAATGTGTTTTAAAAATTTTATTGACATATCTTTGAAAAAGAGAGCTAGTTTTGAAGGTGTTGATTGTTTTTATCATGATGTCAAAAAAAGGGTGAAAAAGTTTTAATGTTTGATAAAATAATTTTTCTAATGTTTATTCATATTTATTTTATCAAAGCATCTTAGTTCTATCATCATTGATAAAAGAAGAAAATATTGACCATGTGACCCGATGGTTGATAAGACATGAATTATGTGATTGAATGATGTTTTGATTGATAATAAAATCTTAAGAAGTTCTAACCTTACTTTATGCTTGTAGGTTTTATCTTATGGATGGGGGTCTCAATAACTCTTAAAGGTAAGAGCATGGCATGCCTCAAGGATAATGTTTTGGAAGAAATGTCCTGGGAGGAGGCAAATCTTTAAACACTTAGCCTTAAGAAGCCCCAAAGGCTTTGGATGTTGAAGTTCCCCTTAGATGCTTTTAAAGAAAGTGGCAAAGTACCTAAAGTGGAGGGAATACCTAATCTAAAGAGATTTTGAACCTTAAGATACTTTTTAAAATAGAGTCAACGTATCAAACAAAGGGGACTAACAAACTACTCAAAAAATATTGGTATAACCTATGCATTATGTGAATAGCCTAGTAAATGGACCCATACACTCCTTTTGATAGTTATGCATATGTTGAATGCTTGCTTAATAAATGGAATAGTTATGCAAGTAAAAGAAGAGCAAAAAAAGAACAGTAGATCAAGTTGAATGGCTTAGTCTACTTTAGAACGAACCTATTCATCATAAAGAAAAATGGAGAATTTCCAACAAAAGAGTGGAACGACCTAGCATGCCTAGGAATGGGTTATAAGAATGATCTCGTGTAACATGAGAAAAAAATTTAGACAAAAAAGTTGAATGATGATATAGCTAGTAAATAACCTTAAGAATGATAAAGATAAACTAGCAATGGTAATGTGAATGACTTATGTCATAACTTGAACAACCTGTTCACTGTGTAATGGCTAGTTTTTTCAAAAGCTGTTAAATTATCTTTCATGTCTGCTAATAGTTTTTAAAGAGTTATGCTATAAATGGACCACCATATAAACCTTTTACAAGGATAGAAACTAAGAGAAAACCATTGTATTTGTTTAAGTTTAAATTTAGTTAGTGAGAGTTTTATAAGAATTTGTAACAAACTTTTGAATTAATGAGTGTAGGCTTTCTTTGTGTACTAAATTATATTTGCTTCTTAATTTAGAGTTTCAAATACTTAGGTTCAATCCTTTGTAAAGTGATAAAGAATGATATTATGCCTTTAAAATACCAAGGGATGGGTTTGTCTCTCTTCGGCCTTACAAAAAGAGAGTTGCAAAGGTTCATCCTTAGCCCATCTAACCTTGAAAAAGATTATGAAAGACCTAAGTGTTACTTAGTGATTGGATGTAGGTAAGGTCAGTAAATAAGCCAGTATAATCACCATTTTTATAGGTTATAAGTCTTAAGGAATAATATGACAAAAGAATAAACTCACCCCCATTGTGCCTTTTAACTATCAAATAATGCAATTAGAAGTATTAGATAAAGCCTATGAATCTAAAAAATATAATGGCTCGCCACTTAGACGACATATGATATATTAGGTCTAATTCTAGTAATATAAATAAGGTTATTAATAAAAAGACCATATATAGTAGATATAAGTTACCCATGATCTTTTTTCAAGTTGAAATTGAGCTCCATTTGGCAAGCCATAAATTTGATTATTTGTAAGATTAACCAATTAGATCAATTTATAGTATATTTATACTAACTAAAATGCATATCACCTTTTGATTTATATACTTTAAACCCTAAAACATAAGTCAATTAACTAAGATATTTCATACGAAATAAAGATTAAAGATACATTCCATAACACTTTTAGCTTATAGATACATTCCATATCATTTTTTGTTATAAGTGTGGCATTCATGTAAACTAATGGACAATAATTCTAATAGAAGACGATAAGTGAATAATGAGTGATCACTCAAAATTTGTTCAAATCTAACTAATTCAATGACTAAAATAAATTTCTCAAACCATGCATCAAGTGATTGTGGAAGCCTATAAGTATTTCTAAAGTGATATATCATATTTTTACTTAAGATATGATATCATGGTGGAGGTTTATTTCATAAAATTTATTTCATGTCAACATGAAGAAAGACATTATTGGCATAAAGGGCCATTATTGGCACAATAGAAACAATAAGGCCAGATTATCAATGTATTGTATGCTATGTGATACACCCCCATAATGTAGTATTTAGCTTCAAAGCCTAAAAGGTCATAGTATCTTATATAGAATTGCATTATTTTGATGATTGCTTACCTCAACTTGGCCTAAGGCTAACATATGGTAATGAGTGTCCACTCTATATTTAATAATATGCTTCTTTATTAGGGCTTCAAAAAGGAGATTCATTTTTTAATTGGTAATGGCTCATTGTGTCCCAAATCTGCTAAAAATCACATCTTAGAAAAATTCATAATAAAATTAGAATCATTAGTTTATATAAGTACATCTTTAATCCATTTAGACACATAATAAATAACAACCAAACTATAGGCATATCTTAAAGAAAAAGGAAAAAAGCCTATAAAGTGTATCCCTCACATATACTAAATTCCTAACTAAGGGAATTTCATTCATTTCACTAATTCCTTTACTCCTCTAACACTTATGATAACATAAAACATTTGTAATAAGCGTCCTTAAAGAGGATAGGCCTAAAAACTTAATTCTATGACTTTGAGACCCATTTTCTTACCATAAAAATGACCCCTATAATTTAGCTAATAATAAAAGCCAAAATAGTTGCACACATCTATAAATGTTCTAGCATAGTCCATGCTTGAATAGATATGGTTCATCTTAATAATTATGTTATAATAGATGTTAGGCCAAAAAAACCAAAAGTAAGATAATAAACAATATTAAGATCCCATAATTCATGGCTTGTAGAAAGTAACTGCTCATTCAAAAAATCCTTAATAATAGGTTTGGCCTCTATTTCCTTATGTGTGTTCAAGTGGAAAATTGACTAGAAAGATGGTCAACTATATTATTTCATAAACTTTATTTTTCCTAATTTTTAAGTCAAATTATTATAAAAATAAAATGCACCTAACTATTTTAGCTTAACATTTTGTTTAGTTAACAAATTTTTTAATGCAACATTATTTAAATGTACAATGACCTTATACCCTATTAAATAAGACCTAAACTTATATAATGCAAAAATAATGACCAATAATTTCATTGTCAATAAGTGTCCTACTACTATAGTAGATAACATGCAATAGTTTCTCCATTATCTACCTTAAAATTGCCCTTTGTTACTTAAGCAAATGCATCACATATATTTTCAAAAGGTAGTGACTTATTAGGTGTCATACTAATAAGTGTATATGTCAATTTTTCTTTAGTAAATTAAAGACATATAAGCAAGCATCATTAAAATAAATGAGACAACTTTAGACAAAAAATTATACAAAAGGTGACTACTTCTAGAAAATCTTTAAAGAATTATCTATAAAGCTCAACATGTCTTGAAGATCCTAACACCCCTCATTAAAGTAAAAGTTTAAAGGATTATCAATCAGATCAATTTATTGAGTATCTAACTTATTTTCATAAGAACCTTTATGAAAATATCAAAATATGAGCACCATACACCTCTAAAAGATGGCTAGGGAATTATATAGACTAAAAGGGATCCTCTTTAGCTAGGTAAAATTCATCTTCTCTTAGTTCTCTATTATAATTGGTATTTGATAATATCCTAAAAGACCATTAAGAAAATAGCAAAATCAAACCCAAATTACTCATTTTAACATTTGATTAATAAAAAAATATAAAATTTGCCTTATAAAAATTGTCCTATTTAGTAGTTGAATTCAGTTTCCTATAATCTGTTCACCTCCTCCATCCTATGGTCATCTAAAGATGAACCAACTCATTTTGCTCATTTCTCCTAATAATGATGACATATCGCTTGGATATTACAAGCATAGGGCTAAGCTACCTACCATCTAAGATGGGATAAGTCACTTCTACATCTAAAAGCTTCAAAATCTCCTTTTATACTACCTCATGTACATTATGGTTAATTCTCCTATATGCTTCCATACTAGGTTTGGAATCATCTTATAATGTCAAAAAGGTTCCATTAATGGGTTTCTTAAACTCACTAAGTAACCTTATTAATCTCTCTTCTTATGAAAGGGTAAGATAACGAAAATTTGAACCTTAGAGTTTTAATTCTTATTTTGATGATCACAAGCAAGGGTTAAAAGAACAACCTTAGGTAAGTGTTTTAAACATTCCTTATATAACCCTTAACATCATAATTCATGTAAAGGAAGCTCAAGTCATGCTCCTCATATCCTAAAGGAAGCACAAGCTTCACAATGAATGGCCTCTATATATTTACAATGAATGATAAAAGAAAGTAAAAGTTGAACTAAAAAGCTAAGCTAGAGAAAAGTTGAACAAACTAAATCTAAGTCTATGAATGACTAGAGAATAACATCCAATGATCATTGAAATGCCAAATGTCTATTAATGAAGTTAAAACGACCAATTGATAAGTCCTTTAGAAATGATTTTCTTTCTATGTAAAATGGACTTCATTCTAATGCTTATGGCTATAATTTAATAAATATTATTAAATATTAACACCAATGGATATAACTAGGATATATAGGCAACAATGAGTGGCAAAATGATCCAATAACCATTGACAAAACAATGAGGATGGGATATCAAATAATGATTATTCAAAAAGTGCCTCAAATAAGGATGTAGAGTCTGTGTAAAGTTATTATCAAGCTATGAGTCATAATAATTATAGGAGAAGATCATTGCTTAGGTTGGGTAGCTTAGAAAGTTGTGTGTTGTTATAAAGGGTTTAGATAGTGGCTAAAATCAATCTTAGGTAATCTTTTTATAATGTATCAAAACTTTCTTGCTTAGGCTTTGGTGGTACCTATAAATTCACCTTGAATGGCTTAAATGGTGCCTAGTAAATTCACTTTGTAATGGTTTTAATAACACTTGACAAGCTATTTGTACTAGTGGAACTCTCTAATAGTATACTAGAGAAAAGGACATAGGCCAATTATGGCTAAACCTTTGTAAATATATATCCTTTTTCTTTTGTGATTCATGCCTTCATAATGTTCGTAGTTTGAATTAATTGCTATAACCTTATTTACCCATTTCTAAGGCTTTTTAGGATAATAACTAGTTTTAGAACAAGGTCTTTATTGACAAAGGTCACTTGTAAAGAGTACGGATAACGATAAATTCAACACTATAAAATATAAGTCATTTAGTGGCAAATAAAATTCATCACCAAAGGGTGATATTCATTGCTAATGCAAATTAGCAATGCAATAGCAATGAATATTATCATCGCTAAACAAAATAATGATAGATTTATAGGTCCCTCAGTATATTTAATGTTGAATTTGCATTGAAAAGTGGTAGTTATTTTATGGGTCCACATCACATGAAATTAGAGATGAATAGAAGCAATAGTAGATTCTTTGCTAATTTAGTAATGGTTTACGGAAGGAAGTTCATAATTGGAGAGGTGAATAAACACCTTATTGAGATTTTAAAGAAGGGGAATCATTTGTTGGTAGAGCTGATAAGGAGAAAGCTGCTATGGAGGCACCATGGCTAGTGGTGATTGATGATTACCTATTTGGGATGAAGGAGTACCGTGAAAGCAAGATGGCCAAAGAAGTTAGTAGTACTACCATTACTCTAAAGAAGCTTGTGGAGAGTCATAAGGATAACATTAATTTGATGACTTTCCTAAACAGTTGGAGAAAATACAAAAGACTTTAGGTTCTAAGGGTTTAGAGAAGAGAATAAATATTGAAGAATTGTTCGACCGTAAGCCTAAGAAGTTACCTATGAACTTCCAAATACTCAAACTTCCTAAGTTTATTGGAACCCAGGGTGCTACTAGTCATATTTACTCATATGTGCTGATAATGAAGACATATAGGGTGCCCGTAGACACCAAGCTTGAGTTATTTGAGTTATTACTAGAAGAGTGAATTGATAAAGGCTTCTAAGAAGCATTATATATGTAACTCGACACTAGAAGTTACTCTATGAGATTTAGAGTATTGAAGCAAAAGACTAGTGAAAGCTTCAATGATTACAAAAGGAGGTGGAACAAATTGGCTTTTGATGTGACTACTAGGTCCACAAAAAGAGAACCAATAAGGATGATCATTAAGGGGCATTGTAGGAATAAGTATTAGGATTAAGGGTATGCTGGTAAGGAAATTCAAAAACTTTAGAGAAGCTAGTTTGCAAGCCGAAGAGTTAGTGGTAGAGTCAAAGAAGCAACATGGGATGAAGAAGTGCTCTGTCCTAACCTCAAAGGAAAGTGAACAAGACAACAAACATGAGTGCAGTAAGAGCCCTGAGGCAATTCATGAATTTGGGCAAGCTATTATCTAAAGTATTTGAGAGGCTTCAAAATAAGGGGGTAATAAAACCTTTAGCATTAAGACCACCTCCTAATCCATTGCCAAACGGTTATGATGCTAATGCCTATTGTGCATTTCATTAAGGAGTTGGGCACAACATAATGATTATTACAATTTAAGGCATGAGATATAAGATCTTATTAACAACAAGACAATTATTTTGCTAAATGTTGAAAGCTGAGCACAAAAGAGAATCCTCTCTCGAACTATGTAATGTTTCACCTATAAACCAAAAGACATTTATGATAGATTCAAGAATTCTCGAGGAGGTTATCATGGCTACCATTGAGAAGTTACCAAGTGAGGTTGCAGTTGTCATGGCTACCATTGAGAATCCTCTCCCAAACTATCATCACAAAGGTGAAGAGAAGAAAAATGATTAAGTTATAAGACGAGAGTAATAAGGAGAAGGTGGGAGAATTAGTGAGCCACGTGACTAGGAGTGTGACTAAAAGTGCAAAGTATTATCCAAACAAAGAGGCACCTAAAGAATCAAGAGTTAAGAAAGAAGTGGACAGGCCCATGAAAGAAGATGCGAACACCATTTTAAGGTAGTTGAAAAAGATGCTAGCCTAGATTAGTGTATGGGAGCTACTCATCACTTTCAAAGAACATAAAAAGGTTATGGTCAAAGCTTTGTCAAGTTTGATCATTTCCAAATAAGCTACCCTAAAGGATGTTGTTGGTTTGGTTACTAGTAAGGGGAAAGTCACCTTTTTAGACAAAGACTTGCCTTTAGAAGGAAA
>CATIWR010385739.1:0-10920 GCA_949677035.1 Omphalea diandra
AACACAATAACTATTGTATCATGATTCCACAATATAACTCAGTATCAATAAATCAACAAATATTAAATAAAATTTCAAAAATTTAGTTATCAAAATTAAGAAAATATTAAATAAAATTTCACAAATTCAGTTAACAAATTCACTTCATAATCATGATTAAAATCTCAAAAATTCACTTCAAAAATTAAATGGTTCCATTTACTTGGCTAGATCCAGAAGCTTCCATCGTTGAGCAGAAGCAGAAGCAGAGCCGAAGAGGAAGAAGAAGGCTGACCGAAGAAGAAGAAGTCGGCGACAGGCTGGTGTGGTCGAGGAGAGAGGTCGGTGTCGGTGAAGAGAGCCGGAGACAGGCTGGTGGTCAAGGACGGCGAAACCGAAAGGAGAGAGGAGAAAGGAGAAGAAAGAAAGAGAAGAGAAAAAAGGGTTGGCTGAAATGTTTTATATCTTTCAAAACGGTGTTGTTTCATTGTAACAAAAACAACGTCGTTTTGATAGCGGTATACCGATTAACCAAATCCAAATACCGAAACCGAAAAAACTCAAACCTTAATACCGAAAATTTTTTAGTTAGACCAATTTCGATTTCGGTTTGATTTGACGGTTCGATTTTGACGATATGCTGACTACAAACCGCGAAAATTTCACCCCTAGTGTGAATCTCTTGGCGACGAATTGTACGCACCACTTTGCGTGAAATCGTTTGTGGGAGATCCGTCAACGTATCAAAGGATTAAAAAAAAAGAGTTGATTCTAGCTGTGTAGTTGTGTGGGATCCACCAACCCAGATCCAATCAGCCCCTGTCTCCATATGAGTCATGGTAGTAGTCATGGAAACAGAATAGAAGCTCCATAACAAACCCCATTATTGACCCACCAACGGTAGTGAGTGATTTAACGTGTTTACATCAGCCTAACCAGTATGACAAATGAACGGTATTGATTGATGGGATTTACAAGCTAAGGTGACATCTGGCAACAGGTTATTATGCTTCTTGTTAAGGGAGAGGGGGAGAGAGAGCCTGCCGATGTGTTTATTCAATCCACTCCAAATTTTATTGTTCATCTCGGTTCATCTGTATAGCTATGTCGCCAACTAAGATGGAGACGCAGAGTGCATCTGCGTCCAAGCAATCTTGAAATTTTTTGGTGAGACTCTCTTCTTTTCCTGTACTTCGCTTATAAAGATTGCTCTTTTGTGGTTGTTTGCAGATATAAAATCCTACAGATTTTCTTGGTCTTAGTTCTAAACCTTCAGCTTTTGATTGTGGATGTTGAACAAATATTGAAATATATGATGGTTAATACTATTAACAGTAGTAGTACTGACATGAATTTGGGATTTTGGGCTAGCCTTTGAATTGAAAAAAGATGAGATTTTTAGGATAATTAGGGGGCTTGTTAGTGCAGATTCTGGCTAAAATCTTATTAAAAAAAGAATCTTGGATTAGTAACAAGGTTATTTGTTTTTCTTATCTATGATTGAACTTAAAATGTGTTCTTACTTAAATCATAAACTGATATCTGGGATTTTAAGTTTGTATTTAGGACGTAGGTATAAGGATTCTTTTTTTCTTTTTGAGTGAGAGTGGATGGTGTTTCTCTGACTCTTGAGTTGTGGGTTGTTGATTTGTTGAGGAAACTTGTGAATCAAAGTCCTATACTGCTGGTTTGCTTACTATGATTGAAGGAATGTGTTTTTTTTTTTTTTTTTTTTTTAAAGGATGAAAGAAAAGTCTATTTCAGGAAGGAATATGGTAATTAGAGGTAAACTTAGATTTGGGTTTGTAACTTTTCGTCTGGATATCAGTAACTAGGTTAACTTCTCTTCTTCCATGTTCAAATTTTTTAATTCTTGGTAAATTTACAGGTTCAATTAGCATTGATTCTTCATAGAAAGAAGGAAGTTGATGATGGATCACAAAGAGAGGCTAGGTGCAGAAACATGGGCAAATTCATCATCTTCTGGTAATGAATTACCAAAAAACATTTCTATTGAGAAACCATCCTTCACCAATTTCAGTTTTAATTCACAGCAACTTCAGCACAAGTGGGAAGATCCTTCTATTTATGGTATTAGGACTGATCCATCTTTCCAAGAATTCAACCTGCAATCTGAAAACCAATCTTTGCTTTCTTCTGACCCCAATGATCAAATCAAAATTATGGATCAAGAAGACAATCAAACTAATCTGACACTTCATACAAACAAAATCCCAGATTGGGATCCAAGGGCCATGCTCAATAATCTCTCTTTTCTTGAGCAAAAGATCCATCAGTTACAAGATTTGGTGCATTTGATTGTTGGCCGGAGGGGTCAGGTTCTGGAGTGGCCGGATGAACTTGTGGTGCAGCAGCCGCAGCTCATCACTGCTGATCTTACTTCAGTTATTGTTCAATTGATCTCTGCAGCAGGTAGTCTTCTTCCATCTGTGAAACATACACTTTCCACAGCCAATCCTCCTGTGGGACAGCTTGGGGGGATTCTTTTTCCCTCCGGAGCAGGCACGAACAGTATTGCACCCCCACAGCATGGCAGTGGAAGTAAAGTTTCTGAACAGTCCAACCAAATGGATATTTCAGGTAATTGGGGGACTGAGCAGATCAACTCTATTGACGAACATGAAATGAAAGATGAAGAAGATGCTGAGGAAGGAGAAAACCTTCCACCTGGTTCTTATGAGATCTTACAACTAGAAAAAGAAGAAATCCTTGCACCACACACTCACTTCTGCACGATATGTGGAAAAGGGTTCAAGAGAGATGCAAATTTACGGATGCATATGAGAGGTCATGGTGATGAGTACAAAACCCCTGCAGCACTTGCAAAACCGAACAAAGAATCCAGCTCTGAAGTAGTCCTAATTAAGAGGTATTCCTGTCCATTTGCTGGTTGCAAGCGGAACAAGGAGCACAAAAAATTTCAGCCTTTAAAGACTATTCTATGTGTGAAAAACCATTATAAGAGGACTCATTGTGACAAGAGCTACACTTGCAGCAGATGCAACACCAAGAAGTTCTCAGTTATTGCAGATCTCAAAACTCATGAGAAGCATTGCGGCAAGGATAAATGGCTTTGCTCGTGTGGTACAAACTTTTCAAGGAAAGACAAGCTTTTTGGACACATTGCTCTCTTCCAAGGCCATACTCCTGCTATTCCTCCTGATGAGACAAAAGGTCCATCTGGACCATCTGATAAAGGGGATGACAGTGAAACAGCAAACAAGTTTGGAAGTATAAATTTTAGCTTTGCCTCTAATGGTGCTAATGGAAGTGGAGCTCAAAATATTATGGATGTGAAGGGGGGTGCTGATGATCCTGCTAGTTACTTCTCACCTTTGAGCTTTGATACTTGTAATTTCAGTGGGTTTCATGAATTCCCTCGACCTCCCGTTGATGATTCAGAAAGTGCATTCTCTTTTCTTCTTTCTGGTTCTTGTAACTCTAGCCAGAAAAGTGGAGGAGTCGTCCAGTGCTAATAATCTTTCCTAGTGTTTCTAGGTACTGTAGTTCTTGCTTGCATATATTATCCTAGGTTTCTAATTCATGTTCTGTAATTGGAGGGTCTCCCATGTAATTCAATTAATTTAAATAAATGTTCTTATTTAGCAATTCATTGATTTTGATTGCAGTATCACAGCATTCTCAAATATATATGCGAATACCAGATATCATCAATACAAACTTTCAACATTTCTAAGAATCCAACCTGAAAAATCAACATCAGCTTCTTTCAATTAGGTGGATAGGCATGGGGATAGTTGCTATTTTGCTAGGGGAATATTCAGTCCATGATTGCTGCTCATGATATTGTTGGATCATCCATTCAAATCATGTTCTTTATGGTTGCCCGCCAACTCAGACAAGATCCTCTACCAGCAAATTCGTATGTCCGTACCATTATCCTCATTCTAAGAAGCAGCAGTGAGCAGAACACGTTTGATTGCCATTTCCGCCCTTCTCTAGGGGAAAAAAGAAAGGCGTAACTGCTTTGATTGTGTTCTAATTCTATTAATTGGTTTCGATTGTTTCCAATAATTTAATTAAAACATAGCAAAAATACCATTTCTAGTAATCTAACTGTGGAAATTATTCTAATAATACACTAAGAAATTATATTTAATAATCTAATTAATTTTTTAAAAATATTACATTTTATTTTTAATTTTAATAATTTTTTTATGTAATTATATACTACATGAGCTTAAAACACAAATTTTGAGTGTTCTATAGTTAGATCACTAGAAAGACTAAAATATTAAATAAACTCTTGAATTTGTCCTAAAGTGACAATAAAAGACAAAATGAACTATTTCGTGAAATTTATCCATAAACTTATATTATTTCGTTAAAATTATCTTTTGATCTTGTATTATTTCATTATAAAAATATATGATATTAGCCGAAATGAACTTTTTCGTCATATTTACCCTCAATTTTATATTATTTTATCATAAATATCCAAAATTTTGATTGAAAAGGATATTCACTTAGGAATGACAAGTGAGTTTGGTGAGAATTATTCTTTCATCCTCTATCTCACCCTCTTAATGGGGAGAATTTTCCTCTTATCCCTGCTTCCACAATAACTCCTCACCCCACAAAAAATTTTCACAAGGTAAATATTTATTTTTTACTATTTTTAAATTATTTTTTAAAAAATATAATTTATAATTAAGGCAGGAGTAAAATCTTTTATCTGGATTTATATCACTCTATGCTACTATTAGTGGTGCTCTTTTCCAACATTAACAATACTTTTACATATCATTATACTTATTTTTAACCTATTTTTCCTCATATATGTTGTAATTGGATAAACGAGTATAGTTATTTCATATTTGTTCTTGACCGTTAAGCTTTTTTTAATATTATTTTTTAATTGTCTCATTTTTCTCTCAAAAAAATTGATTTTATAATTATTAAATTGTGTTTGTAACACTCTATTTAGCTAATATTTTGGACTTTTATAATGAAATAATACAAAATCGAGAATAATTTCAATGAAAAAGTTTATTTTGTCTAATATTATGGACTTGTATGACGAAATAATACAAAATTAGAGATAATTTTGACGAAATAATACAAATTCAATGGCAAATTTGACAAAATAGTTAATTTTGTCCTTTATTGTCACTTTGAGCAAGTTTAAGGTTTTATTTGGTATTTTAGCCTTACTAGAAATGATATTTTTGGGATATTTTAATTAAATTATTGGAAACAATTGAAACCAATTTATTGAAATTTAGTACACAAAGAATTTATATTTAATAATCTAATTATTTTTTTAAAATAGTAAATTGTATTTTTTTATTTTAATAATTTTTTATGTAATTAGATGTTACATGAGCTTAGAACACAAATTTTCGAAGTTAATTTTAATTTTGGATATATTTAGAATTAGGGATAATTTCTATAAATCTTTTAACATTTGATATATTTAACTAAATCGTTTTTTATATTTTAAAATTATATTATACACCCTCTCACGATTGTCTCGTTATATTGAATAGTCATTCTGTCGTTAAAAATGAGTATATATTATTAGTAAAAGAGAATCTAATCTAAAATGAGTTTTTTTTATTTTATTTTAATGATAAAAATACCCCTCATGTCATTACCACTCCCAATGACCTCTCCATTCTCTCCACTCTCTCCCCATTCTTTTCTACTCACTCCCACATTCACACCCTCACTCTCCCCTTACCACCTCAACATGCCCTTTCCTCTAGCGTCGAAACGTCAAGACAAATGTGGGTCAACCCCCTTTTTTCTAAAATGTTGAAAATTGTGGCCTGATCCCCCTTTTTCACAATGAATGGATCTATGAGATTAGTTTCGTACCTCCGTTTCTTTTGGTGTTTGTTGGACATGTGGTGCCAATCGAGTACTAGTGGAATCCACACTAATTAAATGGTGATAATATGAAGGGCAACTTTCGTGAGTTGCATCTTGGTCCAGTTAGCTTGTTGCCCTGGTCTAGTAACGACAAGCCTTGGCTAAGGCTTGACTCGAAGCAAACATGCCCGCTTGATGCGTTGTGGGCTCCAATTTCTCATGTTTCAACATTTGTTATTCTTTTTTTTTTTCGAAAAACGTTTGTTATTTTTCATCATTAGTTTTTGTGTCGTCTTTCTCTTCTTATTAGACTTTACACATTTTTTTTATTTTCATAATTTTTTTTTTTAGTTATTGATAATATCAAGTCATTACTTAAGCGGTTTGTATGTTATTCAATTCTTTTCTATTTTCGGTGGGGTTGGTTTGAAGATTGTCCGTTCGAATCTATAAGTCAACATCCAATTATGCGCATATCAACTATCCACCATCTAGTCTTTGGGAAAATGGAGATCTATCCTTATTTGATCTTTGATATATATTTCTTGATTGATTTTTGCATTTCGGATTTGAAGTTGATCTTGTTGATTGAAGAAGAAAGGATGTGAGTCGGATGAAGAGTTTGGAGGAAATTTCAATGTTGGATTGTCATGGATTTGGAGAAAGGAAAACTTGTATTGTAATCTGCTAGGTATAAATTTTCAATGCTTTTTGGATATAATAGATGAGAAGGAACTTTGAAAAAAAAGTTATTTTCCTTTGCTTTGCTTTTGTTTTGTTTTCTTCTAAAATGAAAAATTATTGATGATTGTGGGTCATAACTTATTTTTTTTTTTTACTTTGATTTTATTGATAGTGTTAATGTTTTGGTGTTTTAAAGGTTAGAGATTTGATTGATAAGTATTTTGAAAAATACGATAAAAAAAATAGTGTGATATGAAATTAAAATTTAAAATAAAAATAAGAGTATTATTGATATTTTATGTGAATTTAATAGAAAAATTAACGGAATTGACTATTTAGTGTAACGAGAAAAATGTCAAAAGGTTTTTAGTATGATTTTAAAACGTGAGAGACAACTTAGTTAAATATGCTAAATATGAGGAAGGTTTATAGTAATTATCCTTAAAATTGATTGACCAAATTAAGATACAATTAATGCAATTAAAATTTTTTAGTATAATTGAAATTTGACACAAAGGTCAGATTTTTCTTCGTTTTTTTTTTCATTAGTCCATAAAAAAAAAATGGACTAGATTTCATTACATTTTCTTGTTTCATATACAACTAAGTCCAGTTCTTTCAACTTGTGCAAATTTTTCTGAAAATTGAAGTAATTACTGTAGCTTGTTCTTGAAACCAGGGAACTGCTGATGTGCCTACACATTATGCAGAGTGTTATTGCATTAACGTATCACTTGACAACTTGATCCTAAAAACAATTATGATCAGTACCCTAAAGAAGGCAACCATTATATTCCTAGAAAGAAACATACTTAAAGGTGCACCTGCATAGGAAAATATAGATTTTATATTACTGCATTAACAGGTTGACTGACTCATCAGCCCATACTGAGAATTCTGGAGAAGAATGAGCTTCAAACCCTTTGCAGCATCTCCCTTTGCTGATTTCTTTGAAGGGCTTTTGTAGTACTTTTCCTTCAACACTACATCATCGAAGACACACCATGTCTGCCCTCTAGGAGAGCTGTCTGCCCACAAAAACCTCTCAGAGAAGGGGTTTACTAGACTGTCACGGAATTCCTGAGCTGTTTCGCAGATCAAACCCTGAAGCAAAAAAGAATATATGCATCAGAGGCAGACAGATATCAGATAGAAGCTATGAGAGATTTTTTATGTATGTGTATGTTACCTCTGCCATGGACTTGATCTTCAATGTGACATCGTTACTAAGAAGGACGAGTTGTCCATCATTGTCCACTTTCCTATGGGAAAGAGCATAGTCAAGGATGTAGTCCTCTGCAGTTGGTGAAACAATGGATGCTGAGCTTGTTCTACAACATGGAAACCCCCAAGTTCCATCACTTAATTGAGATACAGGAGAGGCAGGTGGGGTTGCTGCAATTGGCATTGGATCCTCCGCTGAGCTCTGGACATGAATCCACCATTTTATTTTAACCATACACTCTTCTATCCAATTTAACACCAAAGATGCCTCTGTTGTTCTCCTGAACAGCCTACCACGTGTCTTCAAAGAATCCAACTCTCTAATGACTGATATGAAGCCACAGATGCTTGTCAGAAAAGAAATCACTTGCTAATAAAATATAAGACAATATTTGTAGAACAACAATGGTGTTTGTTACCCATTCTTGGAATGATTAGATGAGTCCCCTTGAGATCTTCTAAAAGCTGTAAGGACTTCCTTGAGTCCCTGTCCAGAAGTGACGTGGCATCTGCAATCATTGTCCATTTCCTTCTTCCATCTCCAACAGAATTTATCTGCAAATAGCTCCAGTTATATATTAACAGACCTATGCAAAAGAAATAAAATTTTGGAACACAAGTAACTCTAGTCATTGTCAACTAACAGAAGTAGAATTTGTAAAAATCGTTTGAGTCTGGATGATAGAATTATTGCTTCTTGAAGCAGCATCAGGGGGTGAAGCTTCGAATATGTTTCTTCCAGGAGAGTTGGAGAACGATGATTGTAGTGGAATCCTCCCCACTCTTCCTTCCTTTAGCACCATGTCTTCTTCTAACTTCATTTGATGCCTTGAGGTTGGTCTTGCCGATTTCCTTTGTTGAAGAACTTTATGTGTTTGGTTCTCTTTGTCTGAAGAGGTGATAATGTCTTCTCCTGGTCCAATAATAGGGCTAAAAGAAACCACTGGAGAGGATGATCTACATAACTTGGGTAATTGAATATCATCTAGCTTACCACTTCTTCTGAAGAACTTCTGTACATAAGTATTTGGTGCACGGTTCTCCTTGTCTGGAGTAAAAGTTTCTTCATCCTTCGCTTCTAAGTCAGAGAAAAGAGCCCTTGTAATTGATTTACTTTCATCAGCTTCATGATTCTTATGTTGAACATTAGAACTCCTGGTTCTCCTGCTGTTACTTGTTTGAAGCTGGAGAGCAGTAGCAGGTTTACCTCTTCTAGACCAAATGTTACATGAGCTGGACTTTTTCTCTGATCTGATAGGGGGACTCCTTAAGTTCTTGGTGTTCTCATTTTCAGGGAAGTCAGATTGTGGAGTATGGATTTCCTTGCTATCTACAGTCTCCAAAAGAAGTTCACCTAGCGGCAACGATGAGTTCACAGATCCTGTTGCAGGGAGTTCAGAGTAGTAGACACTTGTGAACTCATTCTGTCCATAGTCTTCCCTTGTAGGACTTCCTATTTCTTCAAGAACTTCAGTGGCTGCAAGATCATCAGGACATACAGTTTGCTGGCTCACCATCAAGTTCAATGTTTGGTTTTCTGAGGAATTCTCTTGTTCTCCTTCATATGGTGGATGCAAGAGAGCAAGGGTCTGGTTTTCTTTGTTGAGTTGTTCAACATTGGTCTCTGAAAGATCTTCTACTAGCAGGGACCGGTTCACAGACTCTATAGGAAAAGAATCTATCTGCTCATGATCTTTCGTTGACAAGCATTGATTTTCTGTTTCTTGTCGCATGTCAAAGAATGAATTGGCTTCTGATTCTTTAACAACTAATACAGGCCCTGAGTTCATCTCAACATTGGGTTTTAGCTCTGATCTTATCATGGAAATGTCTGTGTTATCTTCCTTTAGTACTGCTTCTTTAGCAGAGTAATATTCCGGGCTCTGGTTGCATTCATAGAATTGCTGAGTCAAGACATGCAAAGCAACTCCATCGACAGTTTTGAGGCTCAATTCGTCATCACTTCTAGGTGAACCTCCTATTTCTTCCTTCTCACCGTGAAAAGAAAAATTCATGTCTTTAGGCATTGATGTTGCTGATGAGATCTCTTTCTTCACAGATAGCTCAACATTCTCATCAGGAAATAATGAGGAAATGCCTTCTAACATTGAATCTATGGATTGAATTTCTCCATTTTCATCAAGTAAAGAATTCGTGTCCTGAGAAACACAGTACAGAATGAAGAATCAGTTAAATGTTCTAAAGCACTTCTACTATCAATGCCACAACCATAAACTCTCACCTGATATGTTTCTTCTTCTTGTCCTAGTACAACAAATGTCTCTCTCTCTTCAACATCTTTCTTTTCAGTTACTAATAAATGTTCATCCTGTGCAATTCCAATAAAAAGAAAGAAACACTTCAACAAATCTTTGCTCATCATAGTCAAGCCAAAGCATATCTCCTATAACTAACCAAAGCATTAATCCACTCACCTGAGTCAGTTCTGTTACATTTTCCTCTTCTTTCTTTTCAATCATTGCCACATCTGGTGCTGATACAAAGGGGTTTTCCACATCATATGCATGGCTGAAAGGAACCCAATGCAACCTATAGATTCTTGTTGAGGCACCAACCCTAATTGTATCACCCTCATTCAACTCTACACGAAACCCTGGTTCGATCTTCTCCTCTGAAAGCCATGTCCCATGGACTATGCAAGAACCAGAAACCATCATAAAACTAGTAAAACCCCTAACCAATTTCAATAATGTGCAAACTTGTCATATATTTAAAGAAAAGGGAAAGAACAAAGAACACGTAAAGATTCAATTCTTGAAAATGCAAGAAACCAAAGGACAAGAACAAGAAGAGATTAAGATTCAATCCTTGAAAAATAAAAGTTTGGATACACAGAACGATATAATAACAGATAAGGATTCAATTCTTTTCAAAAAAAAAAAAAAGATAAGGATTCAATTGACCTAAGAAGCAAGAAAACCGTGCAATAACACAAGAACCCATCAAGAAGTAGAAAACACATTAAAATGGAAGCAAAAACACATTAAAATGGAAGAAAAAAATAAGTACAAAATTCAATTACCAGAAGATAAATCAGTGACAAAGAGCTTTTGTGAAGAGGGTATTGAATTGATTTGAAGGTGGAATCTGCTGATACTAGGGTGCATCAACACGATGTTGCAATCTGGGTGTCGACCAACAACCAAGATTTCCTCA
>CATIWR010385762.1:0-29778 GCA_949677035.1 Omphalea diandra
TTAATATAAACAATATTAATATAATAATATAAATAATATTATAAATATTAATATTTATAATAATATAAAATAATATTATAAATATTAATCTATATTAATATTTATAATAATATAAAAATATTTATAATAATTTATATATTAATATTAATTTATAATATAAATATTACTAATGTTAATTTAATATTGTTAAATTAATATTATTATAATTTATATCATAATATTTAAGTTATATAATTTGTATTTATATATTTATTATATATTATATAATTATTACATATATATTATTTGTAATGTTAACAATTATGAATATTATAATAAATAATATTGATATTAAAATATTAAATTAACATTAAATTTTAATATAATAATATTATTAACGTTATTAATAATTTATTTATAGTTAATTTTTGGTTTTGTGACAAACTCTTTGTTAAAATGAAAAATAATATCGATACATTTATATTCATGTTTTTGAAGATAGTCCTTTTGTCTTTTTTGATATCCATATTGATTTAAATAATTATGTTGGCTTTGAGCACTAAGAAGGGAGGCTAAATTGATGGAAATTTTAAAAATTTGGAAGGAAGGTTTGTTGAGAAGGAAATAGAAAACGTAGGAGAAGAGTAGAAGACACAAGATTTTTATAGTGGTTTAGGTGTAAAAAAAAAACCTTACATCCACTCCCTAATTCTTTCAATTGGATATTTCACTATCACTGAATGATGTTTCTTACGCTTACACGAAACTTGTATACTTTGTGTTTCAAGGATCACTCACAACCTTACAAGTATTTTTCCAGGCTCACACTTAACCTAAATAAGAGTTTTACAACTAAGGCTAACTTTCAAACTCAATCCCAATGGCATTTAATGTGCACACCAAACAACAATAACTTACAATCAAGAAATTGAATGTACAAAGGTTGCAAAATAAAATTGCAAGAGTCTTGGGATATTAAATGTTATTCGCTTGCATTCAAGTCCATCTAATGGATTATTTATAGGCAACAACCACCAAAGAGACGTTACAAATGAAACTATATCTAGATCTCTAAGGTATGCTATCCATGTCTTACAGTAAATGCTTGTCAAACAATGTTTGTGATCATGACTAGGCATTCGTGGTTGTGATTTCTCATATTTCCCTAAATTTGCTTAATTCGCAGTAGAGAATATCATTTATATCTAACGACTAGTCCATATGGCGCACTACCATTGGTTCTTCAAGAAAAATAGTTTTTATGTCCATTATGACAATTTTACTTACTTTGGACATGAGTATCACTACAAATTCTTTTGTTTGTCAAGAAAATGTTGTTTTAACAATTCGCAGTCTCAATCAACATTTCGTGCTTGCAAATTTTGATCCTCCAACGGTTCCTTGGGATACTTGGCATGCTCTGGTTGAGGACTTGATTCCCTCTATGCAAATGAAAAATGCACAATCACAATGATGAACACGATATACACCACGAATCCATTTGGTTCATCCTTTTACAATATAGTGATCGCAATATCCTAATTCATGACTGTGAATTAGGATGTCACTTGCAATCTTTAAAACTTAGACTTCCATTCAATTTCTAATGCAAACCTATCTAAACATTTGCAAAATCAACACTTCAAATTGGTGTTAGAACATAACAATCTACATTGTTAAGATTAAAAGAGAGTTTTGACTTAAGTTTGACCAACATAGTCTCATAATCTCCCTTTTTCTTTTTTTTTTGACAACTTAGATTGATTTTGCTAGGGATAAAGAATGAATAAATGTGAAGTTGAGATGGTTAATAATGTTAAATAGTTTAAACTTGTTGAAATGCAATTAAACACTTAAAATGCTCCCCTTTAATTCATAGTCCCCCTTAATTAATAATATACAAGTCCACTCTCCCCCTTTATCGAAATCAAAAAGAGAGGGCATCTGCAATTATAAGGATAAGTATAATGTTATGTAAACAAAAATAGCATTGAGCAACAATAGAGGGAACAAACTTTAAACATAGATTACATTAAACAAAATATAGAATACAAGTTAAATAAAAGATGTTTGATTATACACTTAGGCCAAACACAAGAAATGAAAATAACATAAACAAAAAAGGATTACAAACCTAAGCATATAAACTAGAAAGTAGGATATATGTCGTCATTATCATCACTATCTCTAATTTCTTCATCTCCTCCTCCTTGCTCTTCTTAGTCTTCTTCTTCTTACTCTTAGATATCTTCAAATCCCTCAAAGTCAGGAAAATGACAAGGAGTTGCACCCACCTTCTCTTGAAGATCTATTAAGTCATTGTGAAGGTAAGAGATAAGAAGAAATCTTCTCTTTAGCATTCTCATCACCTTATCTAATTTTTTATTAATTAAAGAGAGAGATGTAATAAGGTTTTGATTTAGCCTTTTCCTTTGGCTTAGGAGATGGAATAGGTTTTTTAGTAGTTTCCTCAATCACAAGTTGTTTCCTCTTAGAAGCACGAGTGGTTTCTTACTTATTGGCCCTAGTTAATCCTAAGATGTAGACATATGTGTCAGGATGGATGGCTTTGGCATTGATCAAGTAGGGCAAGTCAAGAAAGTTTTGGGAGGGGAGGTATTTGTTGGAAAGGAATTTTTCATTTACCTCATTCAAAGGTCCCACAAACCTATAAATGGCTATGATTTGAGAAGGGAGGAGAAATTGGATTTTTGGTTTTATACTCATGTGGATCAATTATATCTCCTCATTTGGATTAGTTAGTTCTTGATGAGGTAAAAAAGAAGTGCTAGGTCCTTTTGTGAAACTTTCTTATTTCCATCATCCCTAGCATTAATATAAAATGTGATGATTATATGGAGAAGCCAATTTGTGAGGCTTTTTATTTATTTGGCTAGATAAGTTTTAGAGTCGTGTTTGGTTTCAATAGAAATTTTAGACCCAAATTCTTAATAAATGATGTCAAGTGCAGAGATAAGGAATGGAATGTTATCTCCAATTTAAAGATTGAAAAGAGAAGAGAGTTAAGCAAAGGTTATGACATAAGGGTCCCTAAAAGCCCTAAAAACCTTCCCATATGCACCTGCTTTTGATTCAACCCCTCGGATTAGAGTCACCATACACATAAACTCTTGATGACTTTTTCATATCCTAGTTCATCTATGAATATGAACTCATTCGAGCTAAGATTAGAAAGAAACACATAAATCTTATCCTTTATGCCAAAAGACTTAAGGAGAAAGGTTGATGGAATTTTGTTTAATTCGATGATTTTACTAAAATTGGCTATGAATCTCTCATTTTCTTCTTTGGTGATCTCTTTCATTAGATGAAGGGGAAAAGAGCTTTAAGGTTAGGCAATAGCCTTACCCTTTTATACTCTAGTAAGCTTTTTTAGTGCCATGAAAGTTAGAAATGGAAGAACTTAAAAGAGATTAAGAAGAGGGATGATGATTGATGAAGAGAATGATAAAAGTGGAATAGCGAAGTGTGAAGATGGCTTAAATATGTAGAGAAATGAGTAAAAAATGATAGGAAAATGGTAACAAATGCATTAAATGAGGAGCAAGCACCATTTGAATGTCAAATCAAATGATGTCAATGATTTCAAAAATGTGCAATCGTTATTGCTTTATCACGACTGCTAATTACAAAATCTCTAACAGATAGAATTTCCTAGGAAATCAGTTAAGTCAATAGTAAAAAAATTTAAATTTTGAAAATTTTCATAATGGCGTCTAAAATTGTGACAGCGAATTAAAAAACATCAAAATTTTGAGTTAGACTTATAAGTAGACTGCGAATGGATAATATCAGCCTCAAATTACAAGACACTTTGAAAAATAATAACAAATAAGTATTAACTCATACTAGATGTGATAAGATTAATGTTATGATGATTAATTCAAGCAATTTGGCATTGAAAAGTACAATTGGACTAGAATTAACACATACACCATTCAACACACAAAGTTATCAAATAATTACCAATCATATCAACCAATGAATGAAATACATATGGTGAATTTTCACCCTAGAGAGCTTCCATTTAGCATCCTTAGCTCCCTCTTGATGAAGTTCACTCTTTCTTCATTAAGGGTTTTAGTTAGAATGTATGCTAGTTGGTGATTAGTGTTAATAAATTCTAATACTACATTACCTTTGGATATGATCTCTAAAAAAATAATGTCTAATGTATATATTCTTGCTTCTTGAATGTTGGATGGGATTCTTTGAAAGACTTATTGCACTTGTTCTATCATATTTGATGGGAATGTGGTCAACAACTTTTCCATAACCCTTGAATTATTGTTTCATCCAAAGAACTTGGGTGCAACAATAATCTGATGCCATATATTCTACTTTGATGATGGATAAGGCAACCAAAACTTACTTCTTACTAAACCAAGAAACTAGACATTCACCTATAAATTGATAAGTTTTGAAAGCTCTCTTTCTATCTAACAACTTGCTAGCATAATCCACATCTGAATATTCAAGAAGACTAAAAGATGAATTCTTAGGATACTAAAGTCCTAAATGCAATGTTCCATGTAAATCCTTAAGAATTCTTTTCACAACATTCAAATGAGATTCCTTAGGACAAGATGGAAACCTAACACATAAATAAATACTAAACATGATGTTGGGTCTAGGTGTGGTAAGATAGATAAGAGAGCCAATCATACCTCTATACTTTTTTTCATCAATAGGCTTAGTCGATTCATCTTTGTCTAGCTTGATAGTTGCAATCATTGGAGCCTTTACCACTTTGCATCCATCCATGCCAAACCATTGGTTAATGAAGATGCCCTTTTTGGTTTTCTTGATTTGAAGACTAAGGAAGAACTTGAGCTCACCCATCATGCTCATCTAAAATTTTTTAGTCACACATTTAGTAAAATTTCACAAAGAGATTCATTAGTAGCACCAAATATAATGCCATTACTATATATTAGTACAATGAGTGTATCTTTGTTGTGCCTTTTTATAAATAAAGTAGTATCAACCTTTTCTTTTTCAAAATCATTTTATAAAAGAAATGAACCAAGCCTTTTTATACTAAGCTCTTAGAGCTTGTTTTAAACCATATAAGGCAGTAGTTAATTTGAAAACATGATTTGGAAAAACATGAGACTCAAAACCTAGAGGTTGTTCAACGTAGTCTTCCTCCTCAATGAAACCATTCAAAAATACACTCTTCACATCCATTTGAAAAAGTTTAAAATTCATATGACATGCATATGCCAATAAAATCCTAATGGCCTCTAATCTTGCTACGGGGTAAAGGTTTCATCATAATCAATGCCTTCCTCTTAGTTGTAACCCTTTATAATCAATCTAGCTTTATTCTTTGTGATAGAACTTTGATCATGTAACTTATTCCTAAACACCCATTTATATCCTACAATTGGGTATTCCTTAGGCCTAGGAACAAGTTCTTATACTTTGTTTCTCTCAAATTAGTTGAGTTCATTTTACATAGCAATCATTTAACTCTCATCATTAAGAGCCTCATTAAGAGA
This sequence comes from Omphalea diandra, assembly GCA_949677035.1. NCBI lineage: Eukaryota > Viridiplantae > Streptophyta > Magnoliopsida > Malpighiales > Euphorbiaceae > Omphalea > Omphalea diandra. The sequence goes on from CATIWR010385762.1 coordinate 5,505, forward strand.
TTTTAGCTCAAATTGAAAAACAAATGCAAGATTTTTATCTAATGCATGTAATTGAGATCTAGTAATTACTCTCTTGGATGTCTCGCCAATGATAAAATCCTTAGGGTGATACTTAAAGAATCTATAATTCTTAGGTAGTCCTTGAGCTTGGATTTCTTCTTATTGTGGTCTTTAAGATCATTTTCAATTTCTTTTGAAGTTGAATCAGGGTCCAACTTCTTAAAATCACCTATAAGATTATCAATGAAAGAACCTTTTCTAGGATTAAGCTTACTAGATTCATCAAATACAATATTCATAGACTCTTCAACAACCATAGTACTTTTATTAAATACCTTATAGGCTTTGCTAGTGATGGAGTAGTCAAGAAAGATGCCTCCATTAGTTTTTGAGGCAAAATTTCCAAGGTTGTACTTGGTATTAAGAGTGTGGCATTTGCACCAAAAAAAATTTTAAGCTATGAAAGCTTAGGTTTTCTAGCATTCCATTTCTCATAGGAAGTTTTGTTTAGAATGGGTCTTTTGAAAACATAATTTGTAATATAACAAGAGGTATTGATGGCTTCGACCCAAAAGTAATCAGGCAAAAAATACTCATTGAGCATGGTTCTAGCCATCTCTACCAATGTTCTATTTTTCCTTTCTATAACACCATTTTATATAGTGTTCTAAGAGTAGAAAAGTTGTGAGAAATCCTATTCTCTAAATAATAATTTTCAAAAAAACTCATTTTGAAATTATTTTTCATGGTCACTTCTAATAGAAGAAATGAAGTAAACTTTTTTCACTTTGAACTCTTTTGGCTAAACTATGAAAGCATTGAAAGTGTCATTCTTATAAGCTAGAAAGGATACCCAAATAAACCAAGAGTAGTCATTAACTAGGATAAATGCATAATACTTTCCACCTAAACTAACATTCTTAGTAGGTCCAATTAAGTCCATACGGATGAGTCAAAAAGGTCTTGAAGAACTTACAACATTTTTTACTTTGAAGGATGTTTGGTGTTGCTTCCCCATTTGGTAAAGTCCATATGTCTTATCCTTTATGAACTTAAGCTTGGGAAGACCCTCTACTAGCTTTCCTTTTGATATACTTTATAGAAGTTTCATGTTAGCATAACCAAGTCTTCTATGCCAAAGCCAAGCTTCATTGCTAATAGAGAAAAGACACTTAAAGGATTGGTTAGCAAAATTGTCTAAGTTAATTAAGGAAGTATTGCCTCTCCTTTCACCTTAAAGACTACCTTCTTATCTACCAAGGTGGTAACCCATCATTTTCTAGGCTCAAAGGTGACTTCATTACCTTTGTCACATAATTAACTTACACTTAGCAATTATGTTGCAAACCTTCAACTAAAAGGACATTATCAATAAGGGAGCAACCTTTCTTACCAACTATTCTAAAGTTAATTACCTTACCTTTGGCATTGTTTTCAAAACTAACATTGCTTCCATCTTTCTCTTTAATGGCTATGAATAGCCTCCCTTTTTTGTCATATTCATTGAACACTTACTATCTACATGCCAATCATTATCTTTATTAGTGGCTTCTAAACATTCCTGCAAAATAAAAATAAATCACCTTTATTTAGATACCCAAGCATACTTGGATCCTTAGGGGTTAGGCCTAAAAGGATCCTCTAATTTAAAGGGTGCCTTCCTAATGTAGCAAAATATGATTATTTGGTTGTGTTTCAAGCAATAGTGACATTGGAGTTTAGACTTATAAGTTTTTCTCCTATGCATAACTTTGGTATGAGTAGGAGGCCTTCTTACACTTTGATGGTGAAATTATATGCAAGTGCATGAATGATGAGGACTAAAAGAGAATTTTCTATGTATGTATGGTTGAGCATGTTTCTTGTTATAAATGTAAACATAATTAGCTCTTTGAGCCTTAACGCTTGAGCCTTAGGGAGCATTTCCTTTGCCCTTATGCATGAGTGGCTTAGTGCTAAGAGCACCTTTCTTCCCAATGACCTTAATACTTGAAGTTTGAGATATTGATGCTCCAATGAATGTCATGAGAGATGAAGCAGATGAAGAGGCTCTATTGAAGCCTAAACCATGTCTTACTAAAGGAGGTCTTTAAGATACAATAAGTGTATCCAAAGCTTCATTCCCTTTATGAAATTTAGAGATAGAGTTTTTAAGTTCAATAACTTCACCCTTCAAAGAATCATTTTCCTTTCTCAAAGAGTTAAAAAAATATGAAGACTTAAAAAGATTCTCTAAAGATTTTTTGAGTTCTTGATTAGAAGTCTTCAATTCACTTACAAGATCATTTAAGGATTTAAATTCATCCTTTAGTTTTGAACATTTTTTCTCGTAAATTTTCATTTGTGATTTATATTTATAACATCTCAAAGTAAAAAGCTTCAAAAAGCTCATCATCCATATCCTTAAATGCATTATAATCATCACAAGAGTGTGGAGAAGTACTTACCTCATTTGAGGAGTCCTCTTAAGTCATGAAGCAAAGGAAAACCATTTTTTCATCTTCATATTCCTCACTAGAGCTGTCATCGCATGTGGTTTTGAGGCTCTTCTTCTTCTCCTTGCCTCATTTCTTCTTCTTCTTCTTCTATGTGACTTTGCTTTCCACATTCATAGCATATCACTTCATTTTTCTTTTCTTGAAAGTTAAAAGTTGCCTTCTTGAAGTTTCTCTTATCCTTCCTTCTCTTTATGTGCTCCTTAGTTCTTCTTAAAAGCATGGCTAACTTTTCATCCTCCTTCTCACTTTCATCACACTTACTTGTGGCAGCTTCAACCTCCTTATATTTAGTTAAGGATTTGAGAGCAAGGGTATTCTTTTCAGTCTTTTCATTTTTATCTCCTACCCTCTCAATTTCTTCATTTCGTCATCCTTCTTCAAAGTTCGCATATGAGTGAGAAGCTCAACAATGAGAACATCAGTTTGCACCTTTCTAATTTTTAGATTGGATTTTTGAATACTACAAACTCTAGCACCAAATTTTTTAAAAGATAAATATTTAAGAATTTTAGTGTTTACATCATGATTGGTAAGAATTCTATCGAATTTCTTCTTGTTGGTGACAATAGAAAGGAGTTTATTGGTCATGTCATTAATGCTTTCGTTATCCTTCATCATGAAGAGCTCCCACTTTGGCACATAGATTTCTAGCCTGTTTGATTTCACAAATGTGGTGCCTTCATGATAGTTCTCCAATGCCTTCCATATCCCATGAGCAATAAGGCAATATTGCACTCTTCCAATCTCCTCGCTTAATAAGAAGCTAGTAAGAATGGTCATTGCCCTCTTATTCTTCTCATTTGATCTTTTATGAGCTTCTACTTATTCTTCCTTTTGGATTAATTCTTCACTACCATCAACCACTTTTATAGGAGGCTTCCATTCTTTCGCTACTATGTCCTAAAGATCCACCACATCACTATCCAAATAGATCTTCATTCTATACTTTCAATAAGTGTGGTCAATTCCATTAAATTAGGGTTTTCGATATGCAAGGATTTCTTCTTATGCCATTGATCTTTTCTCACACACTAAAGGTTTTGATTGAAATTTGGTTTTAATACCACTTGTTGGCCCTTGAGCACTAAAGGGGGGTTGAATTAGTGAAAAATTTAAAAATTTAGAGGGAAGGTTTGTAGAGAAGGAAATAAAAGATGTAGAAGAAGAGTAAAAGACACGCGATTTTATAGTGGTTTAGGTGTAAACAAACCCAACATCCACTCCCCAATTATTCCAATTAGGTATTCCACTATCACTGAATGGTGTTTCTTAAGCTCACACCAAAGTTTTATACTTTATGTTTCAAGGCTCACAACAGCCTTACACTTTGTGTTTCAAGGCTCACGCACAACCTTATAAGTGTTTTCCCAGGGCACACTTGACCTAAACAAGAGTTTTATAATAAAGGCTAACTTTTAAACCTAATCCTAGTGGTGTTTAATGCTCATATCAAATAACAACTTATAATAAAAAAAAATGAATGTATAAAGGTTGAGAAACAAAATTGTAAGATTTTTGCTATATTGAATGCTATTCTCTTGCATTCAAGTTCATTTAGTGAATTATTTATAGACAATAACCACTAAAGAGACGTTACAAACAAAACTATGTCTAAATCTTCAAGGTATGCTAGGCAGATCTTATATTAAATGCTTGTTAGATAATGTTCGTAGTCGTGACTAGGCATTTATGGTCGCGATTTCTCATATTGCACTAAAATTGCTTAATTTGAGGTAGAGAATCCCATTTGTAGCTAACGACTAGTCCACATGGCACATAACTATTGGTTCTCTAAGAAAAATAGTCGATATGTCCTTTGAGTCAGAATGAAATTTGCGGTCACAATTTTGCTTACATTAGATGTGATTATCACCCCAAATTCTTCTGTTTGTCATGGAAATGTTGTTTCGATAATTTGCGGTCTCAACCAACATTTTTCGCTTATGAATTTTGATCTTCCAATAGTTTTTTAGGACACTTAGCATATTCTAATTGAGGACTTGATTCCCTCCAAGCAAATGCAAAATTTATTGTCACAATGGTGAACACGATATACACTGTAAATTCGCCTCTTTCAACTTGGTCATCCTTTTGCAAGATAGCATTCGTGATATCCTAATTCATGACTATGAATTAGGATGCTATGAATTATGATGCCACTTGCAATCTTTGAGTCTTAGACTTTCATTCAACTTTCAATTCAAACCTATCTAAAAATTTGAAAAATCAATACTAGAAAGAGGTGAATTGTCAAGATCAAAAGAGTTTTGACTTAGATATGACCAACCTAGTCCAACATATTGGATTGGGATGACTCAAATGACCCGTCTATCATTTTTTTTTTTTTATGAATTGACTTTGTTTTTATGTTTGTTTTTTTTATGTTACTTTGTGTTGTACAACTACTTTTTTGTGGGATCATTTTCTCATTCAAGGTAATTAAAAGAAATCATAAATTGGATTGCTACCTATGTCTAGATCCTAGATAACTCAAAATTTAATTAATAAGACCTTTTTAATTGTAACCATTATCTTATTTCAGATAATTCCAATAGCTTTGGAAGAAAAATAGGCATTTAATTATTATAGAGATGGTGCGATTTGATTTTTTTTTATTAATTTTCCTTAAGCCTTAGGAAAAAGACATATTTGTTGGGATAGAAAGATTTGAAAGAACTTTACATTTGTTGAAGGTGTAGTTTATAAGTTTGTTTATAAATAAAACAATACCTTTTATTGGGTATCCTTAATTAATGTAGTCTTAGATACTTCAATTGTCAATTCTAGCATTGAACAAAAGGTTACAACTATGGCTATGGGTTCGATATTGCAGGTTAACCCTACCCTACTAATGTCAATAAGTAGTATATAAGATGAAGCAATATGCCTCAAAATAAACAACATAAAAACTTTGTTAAAAAATTGCCCTTTTCTTTAGTGGGATCGAGATTAAAAAGAATGGTTGGAACAACAAACATCCATCTCATTTGTACTTTGGATATTCGTGTAATTATTGAAGACTGTTGAAGTGACTAGTTCTTAGAAATTAAAGAAGATTGAGGACAAAGAAATTGTTGGATTTAATTTAATATTTTTATCTAGTATCAATATGCATGATGCTAAGAAAAGATCATTCGCAGGAAGGTTAGCTAGAGATTTCTTGTAAAAACACTAGTCTCACTAAGTACATAATTAGAATATTTCACTCATTTTTTTTATTTTACGTATTTTTCTTATTATGCACATAAAGGAGCAGTTGTATGGGATGAAATTATCACTTACAGTTCTAGAACAAAGATTCTTTGAATTAAATAATTACCGTAACAAATATATACTCAATTCAAAGAAAATTAAAATATATAATAATAATAATAAATATATTATAATATATTTATTATAATATATTATTATTATACGTTTAACATCTTTATTTCATTGTTCTTGTTATATCGATTATATTATTTTATAATAATATATTTTATTATATTTATAGTTATTATATATTATATGTATTATATTATTATATATATTATATTATTATATTATATAATATATAATTATAAATATTATATACAAATAATATATATTTATTAAAAATAAATATTACAATTATAATATATATATATATATATATATATATGAAAGGATTCGAACCTCCAAATAACGGGACCAAAACCTATTGTCTTACCACTTGTCATGCCCCATTTATATATCTAACTAATATTGATATTGGTTCTTCGTCAATTCTTACCAAATGTCTAGATGTTTGGTACATTAAATTATTATTCGTATTTTGATCTGTGTAGATAGAGAATTTAATTGAATTTATTGAATATAATATATAATTTAATTAAGATATAATTATAATATATAATACAATTAAGATATTGTATAAAAATTTGATTTCCTCTATTTGTTTTTTTATTTAAGAATTGAAAGATTTTTTATTGGGAATAAAAAATTAAAAAAGGCATTTTTTATCTACTTACTTTTTTTTATTTCCATCAATTTTTATATTAATAACATATTAAAATTAAAAAACTTAGTCAAAATCAAAATACAATTATCTTGAAGAACAAAATTTTTGTTATGCTTAATATTTTCAATTTAATTTGCATCTATCTTAATTATTCTCTTTATTCAAGCAATTTTTTCTTCATAAAATTGCTTGAAGCCTATGTCTTATAGAATCCATTCGTAGATATTATGCCAATAATCTTTGTACTCTTTTTTTATAGACCTTTGTTTGGCAAGCTGCAGTAAATTTTTTATGAGACCTTTTATAGTGTGCTAGAATAATTTATGATTTATTCTAGAAAAAAAATATAGCAATTGATAAGATTAGATAAATCTTACAGTATAAGCTCTTAATTTAAAGATTGAAATTAGTGCATAAATATAAACATAAATGTGAGAATTTTAGATCACACTATTTTTTTCTTATTCTAAACTTTTTTTTGCCATTTTAGATCCTCTTAGAGTCCTAATTGTAATTGTATATACATATATACATACATAAATACCTATATATATATAATTTTAGGTATCAAAGGAAATTTTTGGCAATGAAAGATTCGACTCTTATTACAAATGAATTTATAGAAATTCTTTTCTATTTCTAGAAATCACTTTATTTCTTGGTGTTAAAATAGAATATGTGGTATAAAAAATAGAGAATCTATTTTTTTTCCTCAACCAAAAAAGATCTTAGAGATTTTATAATGCTTACTTTCAAAATCTTTGTTTACACAATAGTGATATTCTTTGTTTCTATCTGCGTCTTTGGATTTTTATCTAATGATCCAAAATGTAATCCTAGATGTGAAGAATAAAAAGTTAAATAACAATAAGAATAAGGGTTTTTCTTGATTTTTAAATGTTCTTAGCATTTTATTTTTATCTATTCATTTACTTTATATTTTTAATTCAAAATTTATTTAACTAAATTAAAATTTAAAATTATATTAGTACTAATGTATTAGTATATATCTAAACTCATTAGTTTTCCCCATCTGTCTAAATGATCGATCTCAACTTGGGAGGAAGAACTAGTAATATACATAAAACCATCCATTTCGATTATATATTGTTCGAATAAAATGGTTAGCTAATTCCACCCGTCTAACCAAAAAAAAAAAAAAACTCTTTCTTCTTCTTACTTTTTGATATTCTCATTCATTCCCTATAGACCCCTTTTTTCCCCCTAATTTGTTTCATTCTATTGATGAAGATTCTATACTAATTCACAAATCCAGATTGGCTAACTAGCTCCTATAGAAATTTTGCAATTTTGAAATGTATTGAAGACTTAGGTAGTAAAAAAAATGGAATACTGCATTTTCAAGATTGGATTTCATATTTGAATGAACCTTATAATTGTAAAAAAAAAATAGGTTTTTTAGCAAAAGAAAATTTGGGATAGGATTCCATATGGTCTCCCCCCTTGAAAATCAGACATGAAAGTTTCCTCTTATCTAGCTCAAGTAGTTATACCAAAGATAAAGAAAAGGGTTTCTACTTTCAAAGTCGACAAAAACCCAAAGAAGGATTACTTCTTACTCAAGTTCCCAATGCATACCAAGCAAGCTTTCATTGATTCATTAAATTAAAGCTTATGTGATGTATAAACTTCTGAAACCATGACATATTTGTTTACAAAGGTATAAACACATAGTTTATTTCTATTATAAAATAAAAAAGAAAAGGAATGAATAAGTCCACAAAAGAAAGAAGTCATTTTTTACAAGGTACAACTAGGAATTCCTATTTATTTGTTATTACATCAACCATAGACCGATTCCTCTTTTAATGGGTGAGTGTTGAATTCACCCATAATTCATGTCAGGTCTAGGTATCCCAATTCAATTAAAAGAGAAAACAGTTTTTCATTCAAAATTGTAAAATCAGAATTTCGATTAAGTCACACATCGTAATATATACTAGGACTTCTAATTTTTTAAAAGGTTTGTTTAAAAGATTTGCAATATAACAAGGAAGACATTTCAAATACCACACATGAGTTATTGAGCATGCCAGTTTGAAGAGATATACCTTGGTTATATTTTATTTATTTAACAAGTTTAGTAATGAGTATAACAACCTTATCTTCCCAATGGAGAGAAAGACATATGATTAGCTTTTCGAGAAATTTCCAAATGAAAAATTTAATAAAATTTTCAATTTCTTATTTCACTATGTTAAACTCTATGTATTCCTCTACTCGTAGACTACATTGAATGTACAAAATGGCTATAATAAAATGGCTATAATAGACTTTCTCTTATTCATATAATTGCTACTTTAGGAGGAATGTTTTTATCTAGTGCTAACGATTTAACAACTATCTTTATAGCTCCAAAATGTTTCAGTTTATACTCTTACCTATTATTTGGATATACTGTTGTTTGCAAGTTTCTGTGTGTGTGTGTGTGTATATATATCCCTTATTAGTATAGTGTAAGTAAGGGGTCGATCCATAGGCAAGTAAAGCTAATCAAGTATTAGATGACTAAGTACTTTATATGTCTAAGATAATAAAGTAAATCAAAGAATAGGGCAAACTAAATTACAAAGCAAGTAAAACTATGCTAATCTAATAATAAAAATCAAACTAGACAGCATATTTTCAAATGAAACAACCAATGATCATGAAATGTTACAAAATGAATTGATTGGAGGATCAACCTAATGTTTTTAAGTGTTTATCTCTAAGTCAACCAAAGATGTCTATGAATATAACTACACTCACTCTCAGTTTTTGTATAATTTGTAAACATAAAAGTTATTCTCCATGCCAATCTTTTAAACCCCTTATAGTAGATTTCCTCTTTCGAGTATAATCCTTTAACCTAAGTGAATCCAATTGGTTTTCCATCAAATAAGCTAACTCTCATTATAAATACTTGACTAACACACCATATATGGTGATCAATCATATATAACAACTATAATTCATAATCAAACTCAAATTCAAATTCATTCATAGAAAAGAAAGATGATCAATTCATTGTTCTATAGAATAATACAATCTAATCCATACAACTTAGCCTAAATACATGATTAAATAAAAAAGGGCAAACAAAAACATAAGAGAACTCAAAAAGAAAGAAGAAGAGAAGAATGAGATGAAGATCTAAAGAAGTTTTCACTCTTTTGAAAGGTTAGACTTCTACTAGAACTCCAAAGGAAAGTAACTCTAACTTGGACGAATGCCTTCTTTCACAAACAACTAACTCTCTCTTTCTAACACTTTTTGATTTTTCTTGAATGCTTTATGAATGATTTTTGATGTCTAAATGTAGGCTAAATCCATGTATTTATGAGCCTTAAAGTGCCCCAAGTCGTGTTAGTTCTAAAGAGGTGCTTTTATGAAAGGGTGTGATGAAGGGGTGTTGTAACTACTTGACACAATGGTGTGAGTTGGTACAGATACTTTCTATATGGTCACTGTGCCGACTCAGCATAGTATGTCACTACTAGTGATAGACCAACTTCTTTCTTTCTTGCTTTGTTTACTTTGCTCTTCTATCTAAGGCCTCGTAATGCACATATATGCTAAATTTAAGATAGAAAAGGCCTACAAAACATGAAACTTAAATAAGAACTATCAAAGTAAAACTAAGCTTAAAATCATGGATAATATTGATAAAAAACATACTAAAAACAAAAGAAACATAGACATAAAATCCCTGAAATACTATACTAATTTACACCATATCAAGATCCCCCACATTTAGACCTTGCTTGCCCTCAAGCAAGAAAAAAGATCCAAATGGGATCAACTAGGAATGACTTCTCTAAGCAATCATACTAACATGCTCATCCCTATCACAAACCAAAGGAATTTAAAAAAATAGATTAACAACCAAACTTCCAATGCTCAATAATTATAAAACAAACCGAGTTTTATAGTTTAAGCAATAAGCTTAACAATTTGTCACAAGTTATTAAGATCAAAACCAATAATACAAAGTCAAGGTGCTAGCTAAACCATGGATGAAGACTTTCATTCCTTAAACTTAGGACTTGTAAGAAGGGTATTAGCCATTTGTAGTGGGACAAGGAATAAGCACACTTATTAACCAACAATTTCTCATAGAATTTTTAGACATTTTTATAGCAAAGTACTTATGACGTCAACCATCTTTCTAAATGAATACAAATGAGGAGCATACTCACTTACACACAACTTACTCAACATGCGTCATGCCAACAAGCAATTTTATCATATTCATAACTTTAAAATTCAAAGTTAAAGGAATACTTGAAGTTTTTTTTAATTATTTTTTATTATTATGTCCTCATCCATTATTGAAAAGTTAGTTATCTGCATTATGGTTATAGTTTCCCTAAAGCTACCTTGTTCCTTAAAAACTAAGGTAAAGTGTTTAGCATCTAAGTGTAGGTATAACTAGAAAATTGACTAAACATTCCCTAGATTTTGAAAATAATAATAATAAATAAAAAGATAATCTTAAAACTCATACTTGAATTAAACTAAAAACTTTACCAATTGAGCATAAAAATCTAGTTATTAACATATAAAAAGCTATCCAAATTTTTAACAAATATGAGCTTATGCTAGCAAAATTATCAATCAAACATGGAGAAGATAACATGTTTAGGAGGTGTAAATATAACATAGGTTACTACTCTTAAAACATAAAACTAAAAAGCAATAAAAGAAAATAATAAAAGTTGTACATCCCTCCCCCATAGTTAAAAGTTCATATTGCTTTTAATTTGAATCCCAAAACCAAAAATAAAGAATAAGGAAATGAAGAACTCCCTTAATCCTCCAAAGGTGATGGTGGAGGCAACTTAATGTTGCAAATAGAATAGGCAAAAAATAGATTCATGTCGTAGTCCATTCTACATTGATGCCTTTGGGTTTCAAGGGTACGAGTCTCCATAACAACTAATTATCTTTGAATTTCTTATTGGTTGTCAAGAACTTATTGCCATAGTGTAACTTGACAACTAGAAGCACTCAAACCTTCATGCATCGATATTGACTCAACAGGGGCAGCCTCTTGATGAACATCGTCCTTATGAACTCTATATGAAACATCCACTTCAATCTCCTCCTCCATAACTTATGGTGGTGACAATGGTTCCAACATCTTTTAACATGATCTTCTTCTCATCAGAATCATTTAGAAATTGACATCTACAACTTCTACTCGTATGAAAGCTTGCTTGGTAAAGTAAGACTACTCAACAACACAAGTTAAAGCATCAAAGTTCACACGTAATGCCTTAGCAATAATAGTGATTACATGACCATGGGTGAGGGGTTATCCTTACGTGCAACACAAGCCAATAGTTGATTAAAAATCCAATATGTCTAGCAAACTTTTTTTTTTGTATGAATGCACCACATCAAAAACAACTCTTGGGATGAAACTCGATTAAACTATGATTTATGAAAAATAACACATGCATGTACTTTATGCAATAGCCAATATGTAAGATCCTTAATAAACATAGCTTTACCCTTCTTTAGGATAAATGGTGTTTGGAAATCTGTTAGGAAAGTCCAAAACTCATCAACATCAAAATTCTCAAGCATAACATAAATACCATCCTTTTAAACCCAAAATGCTTATGCATGAATGTATATGTGAGTTAGTGTATTTTTCCTAACATCCTAAATTCTAAAATGTGAGAATCATTTGGATGAAGGTCTAAGGATGTGTAAAATTTAGTGATCAAGTTAACATATTTGTGTTCTTCCATAGAAACAAACTTCTTTATGCCACATTTAAATAATAATTGAGACAAAGATTCATGCATGTCAATATCATGAAAAAGAGAAGAGGGAATATACTTACAAGCCATAATTTCTTTAAATTTAAGACTAGCAAACCTTGCATCTTCTTCATGCATCAGGATAAGAGACTTGGCTCCATAAATGTTGGCTAGATCGTCTTCTTCTTCCTCATGGTGATCTTGAGGTCGTGATGATGAAGAAACTTTATTTTTCCCTATGATTTATGAGTAGAGAAATGTATAGAATAGAGAAGGTGGAGAATGTGAAATAATTATAGAGAAAGAGAAAAGAAGAAAATGAGTGATGGAAGAATATAGGTGTAAAGAATTTATGAAAGAAGAGTAGAGAATGAAATAAAGAAAATCAAATGTTTAAAAATTGAGTGTGGTAGAAATTTGAGAGTTATTGTGGAAGATGAGAGTTAAATAGTATAATAGAGGGAAGTTAAAAAATGAGAAGTTGTGATTTTTTTTTTTTTTTGAGAGGGGGAGGGGGGAGAGAGGTCACAATCTTTCAAATTTGAATTTGAAAATGGGTTAACTAATGTGTGGGTAGAAGAATGTAGACAGGGGTTAAAAAGTAAAAAGTGAGAACTAATAGTTATTTTGAAAAACAAGCAAAATTAAACTTAGAGGAAAAGATTAAAATGGTCGAAATTTTTTTTTTAATAGGGACAAGTGTGCCGACTCAACACACTTGTGTGAGTTGGCACATATGGTTGTTGAATGGTTATTATACCGAGTCTAGACACCCATCCCGACTTAGCAGAACATTTTCTCTTTTCTATTTTTAGAAAAGAAAGATGTGTTATTCCACCAAATGAAAATGTAATGTGTTATAAACTTTAAAATAGCAAAAAATGAAAGAAAATAAAAATTAAAGGAAATGAAAAGACTAAAATAGTGGTGAAGAAAAGAAAAATTATTTAGGGTAAAAAAGTTAAGTATGGAAATGTACCTTAATGGTTTAGGGTGTTAATGCAAGAGGGATTGTAATCCCTTTATCAATTTGATTGCTAAAAACAGAGGGCTTAAGTCGATGCTAATTTACCTTAAAAATTTCACCTATAGCATTGACTCTCTCAACTACACCTTGTGGAGAGACTTTAACTCAAAATAGTCTAGGCCATTTAGACTTTAACTTACTCGGGAACAACTTCAATCTTGAATTGTATAAGAGAATAAGCTGACCTTTATGAAACTCTTTCTTTACAATGTGTTTGTCATGCCATCTCTTAATCTGGTCCTTATAGATCCTTATATTTTCATAGGTGTTAGCTCTTAATTCTTCTACTTCATTAAGCTAAAGAAGTCATTTTTTTTTTTTACCTACCTTAGTGAGATCAAAGTTCAAAGCTCTTGTAGCCTAATACACCTTATGTTCTAACTCAATTAGTAGAAGATAAGATTTCCCATACACCAATTGATAAAGAGTTAACCCAATGGGAGTCTTAAACATCGTATGATATGCCCATAAAGCATCTTCAAGCTTCAATGCCCAATCTTTCCTTATACTAAAAACTTTTTTTTCAAGAAACCATTTAAGTTCTCGATTACTCACTCTAACTTGGCCACTTGTTTGTGGATGGTTAGCTGTAGCTATCTCATGTCTTACTCCATACTTCTTTAGCAATGACTCAATGATATGATTGCAAAAATGAGAGCCACCATCACTTATAAGGACTCTAGGAGTTCCAAACCTTGAAAATATGGTTTTCTTAAGAAACTTCTCAACAATCTTTGCATCATTGGTAGGGGATATTATAGCTCTAAACCATGGAACTTCCTTAGTTGCAATACTAAATAGTTTTTTTTCCACAACCATCTCATTAATAGGTGTTTCATCATCTTATTTTTGTAATCTTCTCCCATAAATGTCTTATTAATAGGTACTTCATCATCTTATTTTTGTAACACTTCTTGGCCTAGTCTTGACAAATGATCTGCTATAAGGTTCTCACTATCTTTCTTGTCTCTAACGTCTTAATCAAAATTTTGAAGCGTCAAATCCAATGAAGTAACCTTAGCTTAACATCTTTCTTGTTTAAGAGATATTTGAGGGCTACATGTGTAACATCCTCAACCCAAATCATTATGCATTTTAATTACATTATATTTGAATATATGCATTGGATAAATAATTGTTTAGACATGTGAATTGGAGAAACACGACGATGACACTTGAACCATTACATTTGGGACACTTGAACATATATGTAATGTTTGTATGGTTGCATGGCAAATTATTTTATGTTGTGTGCATGTTATAGTATCATAAATAATGGTATTTTAGAGCTTATTTAAAAGTATAAGGTGCATCTAGGGATTAAGAGATGGATGAAGTTGCTTAAGGAGCGAAGAAGAAGGATTAAAAGAGGAAAAGTGAACTTATAACTAATAGAAATGAAATACCATGATTTTGTCTTGTTGTAATAGGCTTACAAGTGTAATTTTCAACCCTTTAGGATCATAATTGAGGGGTTAGATATGAGATACAATAGAAGAAAAAGAGAGCTAAGGAAGAAAGAAAGGAAGAAGAAGAATAAGAAGAAGAAGAAAAAGAAGAAGGAGAGGAAAAAGAGTGAGCTGCCTAGGAAATAATCCTAAGGTTTTCTAATTCTGGGACATTATGTAAGTTAATTTATCTTCTTTTAACATGAAATTACCTACTCATGACATGTTAATCATGCATGGTTAATGAGAATTATGGAGTATTGGAGATAGAACTTTTGGATGGAAGTTGAAATTCAAGAGTACAAGACCTGATTGTGTTGATTTTACTATTAGAGCAGAATTTTGTACCCACGATTTCATAACCCTAGAAGAGGAATTAGGGAAAGTGCAAAAAAAGTTGTATCTTGATGTCTCATATAAATGCATATAAATTAGTTTTGATTGATCTTGTGTGTGTGAGAAGATATGGCTCCTTCATTAGGGCTAGTTCACAACCAACTGAAATTACCTCAGTCTTTCTATTTTCCTATATTTTGATGGCCTTATGTTCTGATTTTGACAAACTTAAAAACATTAAATTTATAGCTTTATATCCCTTCTAAATACCTGTAAATCTGTTCTGATTGATTTGCTATGTGATAAAAGATATGACTCATTGATTGGGACTAACCTTGTACCCGGATGAAACCTCACCTTTCTTTTAATTTTATTTTTCAAGAATTTGATGGTCATAGATTCAGAATTTGATGATGATCCAAACTTGAAAGTTGTATATTTATGTCTGATAAACATGTCTATGAAATATTTTTTTCTAAATCCAGTATGGTTGAGATATTGATCCTTTATCATGACTGTTTGTCAACATATTACAAACCTGCTCAACGTGAGATTTGGTCCTTTGTTTTGTGACTTTATAGACTAAATTAACAATGAGAAAAACATGAAAAATATTCCTTTATATGTTTTGTAACTGATGGTAGATTATTATTGTAACTGGAATCATATAATTTGAGATACACCCAAGAATGTAAGACCTACTCAGACTAAGATGACATTGCAATAAGGAAAAATTAAAAAATTCACCACATTTTTTGTGTGTTTGATATTGGCTTGAAATTTGAATATGTTGTATCATTATGGGTCTTTTTTTTTAAATAAAGAATCAAGTAATTTGGATGAGTATATCTAGAGTTATTGCTATGAGAGTACAGCGAGCTCAAGCTGCTATATAAGGAAAATATGCATAAACACTAGGTCCACTTGCATGAATCATGCCATAGTTGCATAACAAGATGAAAATTTTATATTATCATCATGGATTGATTTGGTGTATTGAAATAGGTCCTTGAGGTATTGAAGATAATAGTGGGAATAAGTTGAGACCATCCATGGCTTAATAAGCTTGAAGGAGGAAGTAAGTAAATAGCTAATGACACTATATGTGTGATTGGTTAAATCCATGAACATATACTCAATGGAATTAAATGATGCTTAATGTGATGATATTGAGGAATACATTGATGAAAAGATTGTTATATTTTTTATTTATTTATTTTCATGAGACGTTGATAAATTATGACTTGACAATGGGAGTATGTGGTGATATGAGCTACCAAAGTTATGGGTGTTGTTATTAGGCATTATATTGTTGAAATTTTATTGGATTTATAATTGATTTGTTGAAAGATTAATACTTGATGTTATTGGTAACACTATTCGAGAGCCTATGTGACTATGATATTTATAGCCTGTGTAGCAATAAAATATAACAACCTGTGTGGCAATAACATTCGATAGCCTGTATAGCAATGATATCTATAGCCTGTGTGGCAATAAAATATAACAGCATGTGTGGCAATAACATTCAGTAGCCTGTGTGGCAATGATATCTATAGCCTGTGTGGAAATAAAATATAACATGCGTGGCAATAACATTCAATAGCTTGTGTGGTAATGATATTTATAGCCTGTGTGGCAATAACATTCAATAACCTGTGTGACAATTATATCTATAGCCTATTTGGCAACAATATTTGTAGCCTATGTGACAACAAAAAATGAAAGCCTTTATGGCAGTGATATTGATAGCCTATGTGGCATTTAAGAGTAAAAACTTTTTATTTTGTGCATGGATATGAGGATGAGTTATTAATATTTAAATGTTTGTTATGTTATTTGAGATTAAAGTATCGTTATGCATTTACTCACTGAGTATGCAAACTCACTCTTTTGCATTAAATTTTATTTCAGGAAGAGTAGTCTAAATATTGCGTCCAGTTATATTTCGAAGTTACTGTCTAGCAGTCTATTAGAGGTTGGGCCAATATGTAGTCTATTAGTATTTTAGTTTGTTTAGCCATGTATACTTTGTTGTAAATAGTTACTATGTTATGAACCAGAGACATAGTGTAAGAAAAAAAATATATAATTGAAATCAGGTCTTTTAATAACAATGGATAGACTGAGAGAATTTTAATAATTAGTAAATGGGAAGTCACAACATGATTCAGATAAACTATAACTTTTTAACCAACCAAATATGCCCTAAACTTGTCAAAGGCATATACAATTGGTAGAAGCCTTTTTTCTATGGTAGCATAGTTAATTTTAGTAAGATCTAATAGTTTACTTGCATAATACACAAACATATGACTTTATATCTTTCTTTTGACCTAAATGACAACAACAAAATTGCTTACATCACACATGATTTTCAAGTGGAAAATTCCAATCCGGTGGTTGCAAAATTGGAGTTGAAATAAGTGTCTTCTTCAATTTCTTAAAATATTCAACACATGACTTATCCAATTCAAAAACTGCATCCTTTACTATAAAATTACACAACTTAGCAATTTTAGAAAAATCTTTGATGAACCTGTGATAAAAGATGATATGTCTTTGAAAGCTTCTTATATCCTTTGTAGTCTTTGGTTGTGGCAAGTTAGCAATCATTTTTGCCTTAGCCTTGTCAACTTTAATACCCCTATTAGATATCATATGACCAAAAACAATTCCTTCTTGGACCATGAAATGGCATTTATCCCAATTTAGAACTAATCCATGCTCAGTACACCTGTTTAACCTTTTAAAGTGATTTGCTAAAAAATGGGAAAAGTTAGTATCATAAACACTAAAGTCATCCATGAAAACTTCAACACATTCATCAATTAGATCAGTAAAAATAAAAAACATGCATTTTTAAATGTTGCAGGTGCATTACATAAACCAAATGGCATATGCCTAAATGCGAAAGTACTATATGGACATGTAAATGTAGTCATACTTTGATCATTAGGATGAATAGAGATTTAATAAAAACTACTAAAGCCATATAAGTAACAAAAGAATGAAAACTTGGCCAACCTTTCTAAAAATTGATTAATAAATGGTAAAGGAAAATTATCTTTCCTAGTTACCTTATTTAGCTTCTTATAATCAATACACATACGCCAACCTATGATAGTCATATTGGGTACTAAATCATTAGATTCATTCTTAACAATGATCAAGCCACCCTTTTTAGGGATGGATTAGATGGGACTCACCCAATTACTATCACTTATGACATATATGATTCCATTATCAAGTAATTTCATGACTTCTTTCTTAACCACTTCTTTAAGGGTAGGGTTAAGTCTCCTTTGAGCCTCAAGGAAGGCTTAACATCATTCTCTAAAAGAATTGTATACATGCAGATTTTAAGACTTAATCTTTCCAAGACATGATGATGTACCCTATAGCGCCATTATGACTAAACAACACCTTGTTCGATGCCTTTTTTGGGTCTTATTCGTGTTTGCTATAATACCTTCACTTATGGCTCTTTTCTCTCATAATTCCACTTTATTCATAATGTATTCACTAATAACGACAACCATAACAATGTTCCCGTCAAATCAAGTACACTATCTCCATCATCTGCTCTTGAAGATTTAGTGCATCCAGATTCTTCCCTTGAAGAGAAAGGAGCATCTTTCCCAGAGCGTGATGTTTGAAATGCAAATGGGCAAAACACTCAAAGACTCAAGTGTTGAGCATACCAACCTTAATTGAGATAGGTTAGAACCTACTGAAATAGCCTATGGAAGCAATTGAAGATTTGAAGATTTTTAACCTTTTTTTTATCACAATTATTCATTGCAGTCACATATAGTAGTGGTAGCCCGAATTAATAATACTTGAAAATGAAGTGCACATCTTCTCCTAAAAATGTACAGTTTCACTCTTCAATGTTTCAAAAGCCACTTAATGGAGGGTTAAGTTGTGCAAAGGTATTTGACCAAGAGAAACTAGGATGGTTCCTCTATTGTTGGTTAAAGGTATTTGTCATAGATCCATTCTGTTGATTATAACCCCTTGAAGAAAGTTAAGTTGCTATTCATAACTGGTTTTGCATTCATGGTATAAATGAGGTCCGCCACACAATTCACATGAGACATTTGAACTCCCCATTGCATTGATTTGTGACTTGGTGATCAACTTTATCAAGGCATCCACTTTTGCAGTCAACATGTCGATATTATCTAACTCAATCACTCCCCTTGCTTTAGCCATTGTTGTTTCTTCACCTATATATCTTTGTTAGATAAATTTTTCTAGTAATGATATTACTTTGGTTGTTGTCATTTTCATCTATTTCCCACTAGCACTCGCACTCACAATGCTCTTATCTTCATCAGTCAATCCATTATAGAAAATTTAGGGAATCATTCATTCTGGCAAAC
This sequence comes from Omphalea diandra, assembly GCA_949677035.1. NCBI lineage: Eukaryota > Viridiplantae > Streptophyta > Magnoliopsida > Malpighiales > Euphorbiaceae > Omphalea > Omphalea diandra. The sequence goes on from CATIWR010385762.1 coordinate 24,952, forward strand.
CATGATGAGGACATTGTCTTTGAAGCTCCTTGAATCTTTCCCATATGGCATAAAGTGTCTCAAACCTTTGCTTGTTTGAATGTAGAGATCTTACTATGAAGATTTACTATCTTTTGTGATGAAAATACTTGTGAAGTAATGCTTGCTTCAATTGATCCCATATAATGATAGAGTTTTTGGGTAGACTAGCAAGCCACGATTGTGCTTTCTTCTTCATTGAGAATAGAAATAGTCGTAATCTTATTGCATCATCTGATACACCATTTATCTTAAAGGTTGCACAAACATTGAGGAAAATAAGAATATGAGCATATGGATCCTCTCTTGTCAATCCTGTAAATTGATTGTTTTGTACCATTTGTATCACATGGCTTGATTTCAAAGTTATTATTAGCAATGTTAGGAGTAACAATTCCTTCGAAATTTTTTGTTATATTAGGCATAGTGAAATTGCCTAAGGTTCTTATTTCTTGTACCATTTCTTATTAATTAGATTATTGTTCCTTTTATTCAATAACTATTCTTTCCCTATGCAAACAATGAAAAGTTTATTCAATTTTCAAGTTAATACTATCAAAGCTTTGAGAACTATGCATAAAATCAATCAAAGTACATAAATATAAACAAATAACAACAATAAAATTAAAATTTCTAAATCAACCTTTCATTAACCTAATCTAATATTAATTCAAATTATACTTTGGCTTCCTGGGCAATAACACCAAAATCCTTATTGTTTGCAGGTTTCTTAGTATGTGTGTGTGTGTGTGTGTATATATATATATATATATATATATATCCCTTCTTATTGTAGTGTAAGTAAGGGGTCAGTCCATAGGGAAGCAAAGTGAATAAAGTATTAGACAGCTAAGTAGTGCAAATGTCTAGGATAACAAGGTAAATCAAAGAATAGGGCAAACTAAATTAATAAAGCAAGTAAAACTATATTAATCTAATAATAGAAATTAAACTAGACAACATATATTCAAATGAAACAACCAATGATCATGAAATGTTGTAGAATAAATTGATTGGAGGATCAACCTAATGTCTTTAAGTGCTTATCTCTAAGTCAACCAAAGACGTCTATGAATAGAACTATACTCACTCTCGCTTTTTATATAATTTGTAAACATATAAGTTATGCTTCATGCGAATCCTTTAAACCCTTTAAAGTGGATTTTGTCTCTCGAGTATAATCCTTTAACATAAGTGAATCTAATTGGTTTTCCATCAAATAAGCTAACTCTCATTATAAATCCTTAACTAACACATCATATATGGTGATCAATCATATATAACAATAATAATTCACAATCAAACTCAAATTTGAATTCATTAATAGAAAAGAAAGATGATCAATTCATTATTAGTGTTATTATAGTATCTTAAGACGTTTCAAGTGGCTAATCTATGGAGGAATAAGCCTAGTAAGTTTTATATTATATAGATCCATGCCATGCCATATAAACACATCTGATAAAACACCAATTAATTAACATAAAAACATAAACAAATTAAGAAAAAAGTGTAAAATATCTTACAGTCGAGTGAGATTCAACAAATTAGTAACAAAAGTTTGAAATGGTCGAACAATTGACACTGCATACACTTCCTTATAACCAACCAATCAATAAAAATCAATCTAAAAAGGGAAAAGTGTACATTTTAAAAATGGAATATAAAGAGAGCAATTGCACAATTCAGTGATGATTCAATAATCTTCTTGAGTAGAGAAAGTGACTCAGGACCAAGGCAGCAGATCTCCAGTGCCGCATGGATTGTTGCTGACCTAAACATAAACCACACAACACTTGAGCGATGCTTTAATCTCATTCAAAGCCTTAAGTAAAAAAAAAAAAAACATGTTCAATTAGTGCATATAGAAATAGAAGAAAGAAAGAAAAGATCTGAAGAATTTATCATTTTGTTTTGAAGAAAGCTGGGGACATTAGCAAAGAGAATTTACCATCACACAATCTCAAGCATCTAGCCATCAACATCATCGTTATGATATTCTCCTCCTCCTCATACTGATCTCACAATATGCTTTTATAATCTTTTTGGACTAAATTGGTCAAACCCAATTCAAAACTCTCTTTTGATCCTGACAATATAGATTAAAAGGTTCTAATGCCAATTATAAGTGTTGTTCTTATAGAAACTAAGTTAGGAACTCATTGGAAGTTGATTGGAAAGAAAAAGCTCAAAGATGGAAAGTAACTCCTAAATTGTGGTTGTGAGTTTGTGATCGATATTCCTAGAAATCATGATAACATTTGATCCAGTTTGATTCGCGATGGATGTTGCGACCCCAGACTTTAAATAATTATGGAGGGACTTCAAGTAACTAAAAAGGGAAAGCCATATGTCAAAGGAATAGTTGGAAGCTCAAAAGTTGCGATAGTGACTAATTAGTAAAAACTACGATATGCCTTAATCAAAATCTGCAATCAACAAATCTAGTTTCATGGTGAATGTCACAACCAGTCCTCCCAACTTATGATCCTGACTTTCAACCTTTATTAAAGGGATCTAATGATTAGTTTTCTGAATGATCAATATCAGAATGCCATGTGTAACTATTGGCTAGACACAATTAAAATTCTCAACTGCAAATGAGCAAAATCCAAAGTAAAATTTGACTCATGTCTGTGACTTGAGTGTAGCGATTGCAATCTCAGTCTGACAAGCATTAAATATAGGATTTTTTCACCTGTTTTAGTGATTTAGGCGTAATTTCTTTTGTAATGGCTTTTTGGTGGTATGAACATAAAAATACTCCACCATATGGTCTTAAATACAAGAGAATAGCAATTTATTATGGCTACACTCTTGTAAATTTATTTCTCAACTCTCTACTCTTAATTTCTTTATACTTAAATTGTAAAGGTTAGGTGTGAGCCATTAAACACCAATAGGTTTGGGTTTGAAAGTGATCCTTATATAGAAAAACTATTACTTAGGTTAAGTGTGAGCCTTGAAAAAACACTTGCAAAGGTTGTATATTAGCCTTTGAAAACATATTATGTAAATTTGGGTATGAGCTTGTAAAATACCACTAAGAGTTAGTGAAATACCTAATTGAAAAATTAAGGAGTGGATATAGGATTAGTTAACACCCAAACCATTATAAATCTCTTTTATCTACTCTTATTCTACTTTTTCTTTTAAATTTGCCTTATTTGTTTTCCCATTAAAATTTTAAATTTCCCACCAACCCCTCTTCTTAGTATGCAAAGGCCAAAAAATGGCATCAGAGCTTAGTCTCAATTCAAGCTTTAATTATGTGAAAAAGGATCAATGGCATAAAAAGGAATCTAACCTCACCTCAAACCTTTCTTTGATGGATTTGACTATACTCATTGAAAGTATAGAATGGAAATCCACCTTGATAGTGATGTGATGGATCTTTGGGATATAGTTGCAAAGGAATGGAAGTCACCCATTAAAGTAGTGGATGGTAGTGAAGCATTGATCTCAAGAGAAGAATAGGTTGAAGCTCATAGGAGGGCAAAAAGGAAGAACAAAGGTGTAATGACAATTCTTCTAAGTTCCATGTCAAGAGAAGAAATTAGTAAAGTTCAACATTGTCAAACTAGACATGGAATATGGAAAGCTCTAGAGAACTACCATAAGGGCATAACAATTATGAAGTCTAATAGATTGGAGATGTATGAGACTAAATAAGAGCTCTTCATAATGAAGGAGAATGAATTCATCACTGATGTGACAAATAGACTCCTTGTTATTATCAACAACATGAAGAAGTATGGAAAAGTTCTCACCAATCATGAGGTAAATACTAAGATCCTTAAGATGCTTTCTATGGAGAAATTTTAGGCAAGGGTAAATAGCATATAAGAATCCAATCAAGAGATTTAAAAAGTGGCAACTGATGTTCTCATTAGCATACTCCTTACTCACGAGATAGTATTTAAAAAGGATGAAGAAATGAAGAATATGAGAAATCAACAAGAAAAAGGAGAAAATAAGACACTTGCTCTTAAATCCTTTAGCAAGGATAAAGACGTAGAAGAAAGCATAAATGGAAGTGATGAAAGTGATAAGGAGGAAGAAGAATGCTCCATGTTATCTAAGAGGTTTAAGGAGCTCATAAAGAGAAGAAAGGAAAAAAGAAACCTCAAAAAAGACATCTCCTAACTTCAAGGAAAAGAAGAATAATGTAACTTGCTTTAAATGTGGAAGGCAAAAACATATCAATTCTGATTGTCCTGAGTTAAAGAAGAAAAGAAGTAGGACAAGGACGAGAAAAAAAGCTTCAAAGCAATATGGGATGATGACTCAAATGAAGAAGATGAAGATGAAGAGATTGCCAACTTTTGCTTTATGGCTCAAGAGGACTCCTTAAATGAGGTAAATACTTCTTTTCATTTTTGTAATGATTATAATGCATATGAGGATGAGGATGTTGAACTTCTTGAAGCCATGTCCTTAAGATATGATAAATATAAATCTAAAATGAAAGTTTATAAGAAAAAGTGTTCTAAACTTGAGGATGAATTCAAATGTTTAAATGATCTTGTGAATGACTTGAGGTCTTCTAATGAGGAACTCAAAAAATCCCTAAAAACCCTTTCCAAAAGTTTATCCTCTCTTAATTGTTTGAGAAAAGAAAATGATTCTTTAAAAGGTGAAGTCGCCAAGTTAAGAAATTTCGTCTCAAATTGTAACATCCCTAGTCACATTCATTAGCATTATCACATGAGCATATGCATTAGATAAATAATCATTTAGAAGTACCATTGCATTTGGGGACATTGGAACATATATGTAGTGTTTGTATAGTTGTATGGCAAATTGTTT
>CATIWR010385764.1:0-31828 GCA_949677035.1 Omphalea diandra
TATATATATATATATATATATATATATATATATGTTTAGATACGGTTCGGTTCCAATACGAGACATTTTGGTCCAATTTTTGGTTCGAATATCACAAAATCTTTGGGACCGTCCCCTTTACTTATTCTTGGTCTAGTTTGGTTCGAAGATTTTTTTTAAAAAAATTAGATATTTCAATTCTAGTATCAAACTAGTCCAGTTCCTCGGTCTAATTCAGAAATCTTCATTCTCCATGCTCACCTCTAGTGCTATGCAAGGTCCAACAAGCTAATTATATGAAGATTATTTTGGAGAAAGACATAAGCTATACCTAAAATGGTTTGAAGATTGATGATTAAAGATTTAACAGGTTCAGACTTAAGCATGAATGATTATTGATTGAAGACACCCAAAAATTAAGGTATGTATGGTTGATAAATTTTTAGTCAATTTATTGATTTTTTAGGATTTGACTCGCATTTCTTTTGGAATGTGGAGAAAGGCTTTTCTTGGTTTGTTTGGAGAAATATTCCTCAATTGATGAAGGATTATTTCTTATATGTGTATTGTAGGAGTTTTATTTTAAAATTATTTTTATTTGAGTTTGGATTCGTATTAGAGTAAGATTTTGGAATACTATAACTATATAAATAGGAGCATGATATAAAAAGGATTTTGGAATACTATAGCTATGGAAATAGGAGCATGATAGAAAAAGTTATTTGATTTTTGCCAATGAAAGGGGGCTTTTGCCCATTGTAGAGTTGGGTGGCTTTGCCCATCATGCGAGTCCAAGAAAATGAGGTTATTGTCTATCATTGGGGGTTTTGTCCAATTGATATTGATGTTAAAATAATAGATTATTCAATTTTATCTAATAGAAAGTAAGCAGGATAAATTATGTTATTTGCTATTAGTAGTATGCATTATAGAGTGTCATAATACGTGTACTGAAGTGTATTACATGTCACCAAGGATGAGTATATAATTCTGTCCGAGTGTGGATCTCTAAGATGTACAATGGAGTTGATGGGTCTGTAAGTTAAACCTATTATTGTAATAGTTGCTATTGATGATAAGATAAATGACACCCATGAATATTGCCCTATTAAAAGAGTGAATCATATAAAATATTATTATATTTCAGTTTGATACGTTCTTCTATTAGTTTCCATGATTTCACAGTTACGATGAATGCAATGTAGTTGCATAAAAAGTAGTATCAAAGTTTTGTGGATGATTCTCACGAATTTCGTTAAAGGTGCAGTTGCTATACATACGTAGCACATTTGCAATAATAGTCTTAAAGACTTAAAAGTTTATGGAAGTTAAGATTAAGATGAATTTTAATACAATCAATCAAGTTGATGATGCAAATATTATTTTAGAGAAATACGTAAGCATCATCTAAGATAATTTAAAGATTGCTTAAAAAGGTTCAAGTTCAAATATGGAAAATTGATGATTGAAGACTATTTACTTTATAATTTTTTCAATTTTGGTTGATGTTCTTATCAAAGCAGTAAAGAGCAAAGGGCTTGTAAGCATCAAAATTTTAATTCATTAATTAATTGGTTAACTAAACAATTAGGTTATTAGTTAAATAAGTTGATTTGAATATGAATTATTTACTTTTTTAGACAACCAAATTAATGAATAATGGTCATTAAAATAAATTATTAAAAGTCGATAAGCTTTTTCCAACTGAAATAAATGGTGCAATTAGAACCAATAAAATAATGAAAAGTGGACCAATAAATCTCATTTCTGCCAAGAGATGGAGATTGAGATGAAGACGAACTCTGCCTTTATCTCTATTCAACTTGTTCACCAAATAAAGTACTCTGCTCCAAACCTCTATAAACAAATGCGCTTCCTCCATTTGTTACATACATCAATAGATGTATCAAGATCTTCCAAGGCTTCAATATCTTTAAAAGCATTCAAGCACCAATCTCTTCTCAGTCCAAGTCTACAAGTCATGTCTTTTAAGTTCATCGAGTTCTTTGTGTTCATCTCTATCTATGAGGGCAAGTGTCATCTTTAATTCGGGATCAAATCATATTATCCTTGAATTGCATTCAACATGTTCTCCTTTGCAAATTAAGGGAAGGTTATACTTTGACTCAATATTAAGTCCCTATATCACTTGCATGCAATTCATCTTGAAAGCTTCAAACTTCAATTCACTAAACAAAAAAAATACCACTATACCAATAAAAATTTTCATTGGTAAATATAGAAATTCCATTGGTAATTAAAGCAAATTACCAATGAAATACTGATTAAGCAAATCTGTCACAAAATACTTGATTGATAATTGTTTATTGATAAAAATTTAGTCTGTAAGATAAATTTACTAACAGATTGTGGACGAAATATTCCATTTGCATTGTGGTAAAAAACCATTATATATTGACGAGTCATTGCAAATCTGACAGTAAATTTGTAGAAAATCTATCAATAATCTGTCAGTAAATTTTTATTTTTCTCAATCTATTGGTAATCCATAGGTATAATTTTAATATATATATATATATATATATATAACTTGAAATAGATGATGTTCACATCTTAATTTAATTTATTAGACATGCAACTTTGTTGTTATAAAGTCTCTATTTTCAGAAATGTTAATTAAGTTGTTCACTTTACTATCTTATAAGGTGTTTTGTATAGTTACTTGAATACTTTTAGATTACTTTCTTTTAATTTTAAATTCATTAAATTATAAAGGGTAAAAATGTAAATTTAACTTTCAAATATTTTAAAATATATATCCTCTCTCTCAATTTTCTAAATAAAAGATTATATATTCTCTTTCCCTTCACTTTCTCTATCTTCATTTTCTCCCTTTCACTTTTTCTTCCTCTATAATTTTTTCAAACAAAAGGTTAGGGTCATTTGGTATGTATTGAAGTTTTGGTTTTTGTTTTTTCAAATTGAATGTATTTTTAAAAATAACATACAAAAATAAATAAAAGTTATTTTATAATTTTCATAAAATTTGGTAATTATATTTTAAATTTTAAAATAATTTCTAAAAATATATACATTTAACAATGATTTAAATTTTAAATTTTATAAAACAAAAATAAAAATAAAAATACCAGACTAAACAAGTTCCTCAAGTTCATAGTATCTAATTAAGAGTAATTTTTTAAGTTATTATTTTTAATTGTTTCAGATTATTTTAAAAAAATTGAATTTGAAAATGTGGATTTACCTAATATCTTGTCAATTTATGAAATGCTAACTAAATAAGAAAAATCTTATCATACCTTATCTTTAAATATATAGAACTAATTAGAACAATATTGCTTAATTATTTTATGTTTGATTGGAATGATTTTTTTAAAAAATCTATTAACAGGAATATTTTAACAGGAAATTAAAGGTGACATTTTATATAATTTAAACTACAATTTACAAGTTTAATCATTCTCCTTAAATTTTTAATGTAAACAATCAAGAAATTTATACAAAATCATACAAAAAATAAAGAGAAGTTCTAGTTCTTAGCATAAAAACAAACTTAGTAACCTAACAAGTGTCCAAATAGCTTCACAAAATACCTTATAAAATACCAAAGTGAGCAACTTAGTTAACATTTTCTGAATATATTTTGGTGCAATTTATGGCATTCCAAATTTTAGGACAATTTAGGGTAATTAAAATTGTTATGGCAATTTAGGATAATTAAAATTTTTGGATATCTTATGGCATTCAAATTTTAATTCTATAAATTTGAATATTCTTTTATTTTTAGGGCAATTCATGGCATTCAAAATTTTTTAGAGAATCTAGGGCAATTATAATTTTGAACATTTTATGTCATATAAAATTTGATACTATTTTGAATATGCTTTTATTTTTAAGGAAACTCATGGCATTCAAAGTTTTTAAATTGATTTAGGAAACTAGAATTTTTAGATATTTTATGGCACTCAAAATTTAATTCCATGGAAGTGAAAATTTTTTTGTTGTCAGGTTAATTTATAGCATTCAAAACTTTTAAGCCAATGCAGTACAATTTAAATTTTTAGATTTCTATGACATTCCTAATTAACATTTATTTTTAGGCATTTTAATTATAATTTATGAAAATGTTCACTTTTAAAATATTTTAATATTATTAAATTTTAGGATAATTATTTCATGGATAATATGTAGTGTTTTTTATTATGCTTTCATTTTTTTATGGGATCATTTATTTTTATTAAATGTTAAATTTTATAAAAAATTTTATGCATTTAATAGAGTTTTTATGGAATTTAATGAAATTTTTATGGAATATTATTAAATTTTATGAAATGCTTTAGAATTTTATTGATTATTAAATTTAATGTACATTTGTATTAAATAATTTGTTTGTATTAAATTCTAAATTTTATGAAAGTTGACGAAATTTTATTGAAGCTGATTAAATTTTTTTAATTTTTTTGAAATGTTATGAAATTTTATTGACTTTTATATAATTTCTTTAATTTACAACATATTTATACAACTAATTCAATTTTATGACATGCAAACATTTTATACTAAGACATAATAATAAATTCAAATTTAAAAGCTTCAAAATTAAATACCTAACTTTGAAGCACGAAATTCTGAGAAAACGAACTAAACAAATTACATCCTAATTATAAAATAAAAACTAAAAATTATTACCTATAAATTACAATAATGCATAAATTCACTAAATCTAAAAAAATTATTATATTAAACAAATTATCTAAATTATAACCTGAAAATTCAAATATTATTAAAATTCACTAAAAATTACAGCATTACAAAAAGTCAATAAATGTTAAAATTAAAATTTTAGATAGATTCCCTAGATTATAACCTAAAAATTATAATATTATACAAATTTCCTAAATTATAACCTAAAAATTACAAAAATTACTAAAATTCAATAAAATTACTATATCACACAAGTTCTCTAAAAATTAAGATATTACACAAATTCACTAATAAATTTACAATATTACACAATTATACTAAATTATAACCTAAAAATTATAATATTATCTAAATTTATTTAAAATTAAAATATTAAAAAAGTTACTAAAATTTAAATTTACAATATTGTACAAAAAGCTTAAGAATAAAAATTTAATATTAATATTACAATATTACACTAAATTTCAAAATTACAATATTACATAAAATTTAATGCCAATATTTCAAAATTACAATATGCCACTAAATTTTTACAATATCACTATTATAATATTATAATAAATTTAATTATATATTACACTAAATTTTAAAATTATAGTATTATACAAAATTTAATCTCAGTATTTCAAAATTACAATATTTCACTAAATTTCAAAATTATTTTATGATTTTTTTACAAAAACAATTACAAAATTTCACAATAACAATAATAATTATAACAATTACAATGACAAATTTTCAGAAATTATAACAACAATTTCAATTACAATAACAAAATTTAACGAATTTTCTCAATGACAACATTTCATAATATTGTAATTAAAAGTTTACAATATTTTCACAGTAACAAAATTTAACAAAAATCAAATTTCACAAAATTATATGTCATTATGGTATTTATAATTACACAATTTTTAATCAGTGAATTTCTATTTATAGAACTATATATAATTACAGAATTTAAAATTACAAAATTTACAAATATAAAATCTATAGTTACATAATTTCTAGTTACAAATTATATATAATTATAGAATTTATAATTACAAATTTACAAATTCACAACTAGTAGAATTTTATAAATTCTAATTTCTAAAATTCCTAATTCTAAATTTATAAATTCTAATATTTAGAATTTCCTAAAATAAAGAATTTTATATATTTCTTATTATAAATAAATTAAAAATTAAATAAATTATAAAAACATATATTTTTTTATTAAAAAATAGGACTGTGTACATGACGCAATCTCATTTTTCAGCCAATTTCTTGCGTCGGAGATAGAGAGAAAGGTAGGGAGAGTGAGAGAAGGAGCCTGCCTTAGTTGTGGCGGTGTCTGCAACTTCGTTTACTAGAGAGAGAGAGAGAGAGATAAAGGTATAGAGAGTGAGAGAAAGAGCTTGCCTTAATTGTGGCGGTGTCTGCAACTTCGTTTAATAGAGAGAGAGAGAGAGAGAGTTTTCTGTGAAAGGATGAAAAAGAAGAGACGAAGAAGAAAAAAAAATTTTGGATTTATTGACGAATTTACCACAACAAATTAAAACTTTTGTCAATAATCCATTGATAAATAATTTTATTTTGATAAAAATATAGATGAATATATTGGCACCAATTTTTTTGAGTGACTTTTCACCTGCCTTCCATCAGTAAATCTGTCAGTATCTGTTCTCGCCCTAGTTTAGCGTAAAAATTTGCCAATAGAATGCGTCCACAAAAGGTGAGCAAAATCTAACCGAAATCAAAAAATCGAATCGAATTGAGTGAATTCGATCTATTCAGTTCGGTTTTAAAGTAAATTCGGTTCGGTTCGATTTATTAAAATAGATAAATTTGATTTTTAATTTCAGTTCGGTTTAGAATTGAGAAAACCAAATAAATCGAATTATGAGTTTTTTTTTTAATTTGTCTTTTAATTTGAGTTTAAAAAACTAAAAATAAATTGTTATATATAAGATAAAAAAAGCCCAAAATCGAAAATCGAACCAAACCGATTTTTTCGTTTCGATTTACTTCGATTTTTCCTTAAATTTTGGTCGGTTCGATTTTAAATTAAACTAAATTTAGTCTATTTGGTTTTTAAAATTTCAGTTCGATTTGAACCGAACCAACCGAATGCTCAGCACTAGTGTCCATTTGTAAATATCGACGTCTTGCTGTCAGCATAAATTTTGTCAATCTGTTGACATTTTCTTTTGGTATCTAGATCAAATGGATCATGCTATTGAACTATAATTTCATTTCAAGATCAAGCTATAAGTCAAGCCCTTTAGATCGTCAAATCTTCAAGGTAAGTAAAACTAATATTCTTTTTGAGAATTAGCTAATCAAGCCCCCAAACCATAAATTTACAATTCAATCCGAAACCAAGCAATTCAAGCGTTCAAATTGCGTTTGTCAAGAAGAGAAGAATTAGAGGATCAATTTCTTTTACTTTAAGAGATCATAATTGGATATTATAACCTACTTTCTCTAAATTAATGGAAATTATTTATTTCATATTTTTTACTCTCTAATTTTCAACCACAAAATTTATTTCACAGTGCTAATTTATGATAATTAGCACAACAATTTCAACTAAAGAGTTAAGAAAGATGTAAGCAATGGTTAGGTTATAGTTTATAATGGGGGAAGATAGAGCTTAATAATGTTTATAAGAGAATAATAAATTATATTTTCTATATATCTTACTAGAGTGTATAGACCTTTATATATATACAATGACTTGTGTCTATACATGATAAATCTAGCTATTTAAGGAGAATAAATAAAGAAATACATGAATTAGGGAAAATATTGCAATATTTGGCGAGCATTCTTCCTTTGTTTTAAACAATATCTTCTTCATTTGATATCCCTCCTCAAATTTATGGTAATGGTCAACAAGCATCAATTTGCTTACATGATATTCATGGTGTGCAAAAGACGTAGGTTTAATAAACAAGTCAGCAAGATGAGACATGAACAACACAAAGAACTTTATCACAAACTAATTCTTAGATGTAATGGTAATCAACCTCAACGTGTTTAGTTCGCTCATGATGAGTAGGATTAGTAACAATGCTAATCGCACTAGTGTTATCTCCAAAAAGAGGGATCAATTCAAAATAAGTAACATTGAGTTCACATAAAAGTCTTTGAAGCCAAACAATTGTAGAACTAATAGATGACATAAAGCATTACTTAACCTCAAAAGAGGATTCATAAACCTGTTACTACTTTTTACACTTCCAAGAGATGAGAGAAGCACTTAAAAAGACATCATCCTATAATAAAATGCTGAGTGTCAACACACCTAGCATAATCTATATTAGAAAATGCAATTAGAGTGAGAGAGCTATTAGAGGGGAAATATAACACACAATCATGTTGTGGGTCCCTCCTACATGAGGGCCCAAATGGTGTAATATTTTTAAAAAAAGAGAAACAAAGCTTAGCCATGAAGCAATGCTTCACGACTAAACAAATTGAGAGGCGAAATATAATGCCGCCTCTCAATTTGCATTGGTCGGCATAGGCCAAAGGTTGGCCCTCATTTTGCCTATAAATAGGCATATATCATCTAGTAGGATTATGATATGGTGTGAGTATCATCATCTGGAGAGATCATAAAGGGTGAGAGAAGAAAAAGTTAGGGTGAGCCAAACCATTTTGCTTTGATGAGTGTATGAGGTGATAGAGTTTTATTATTTACTTGGACAAAGTTTTTCCAATGGTAAGCGATAAATTATTTACTTAGAAAAAGTTTTTCCAAATGGTAAGCGATAAAATATTGAGAATAATATTTAGTGCCACTATTTTGTCAAGTTTGTATTTGCATTCCTCTAGTGTTTATCTAGAGACGACTCTCTCTTTACCCATTAATTTTATTAATGGAAGAAAATTATTTGGAGTTTGTTCTATAAACGTAGCCTAAATCAAAGGGCGAACCACGTTAAATTAACGAATTCATTTTTATTTGCTCATTATTTGTCATGTAGTATTTTATATTATATTATTGTTCTGCCCAACAGATCATAAGTACCCTTGAGATAACAAATGATCCAATGAAGTGCCAATGGATGACAAGGCCTAGGTTGAAAAACAAATTGACTTGTAATTTGAACTACAAAAGAAATATCAGTATGATTAATAGTAAGATAAATAAGACTTCCCATTAGACGTTAATACATAGTAGCATTCGAGATAGGAACACCATCATCACGTTTCAACTTTAAATTTTTATTCCATGGGAGTCGAATAAATTTTATGACTAGTCAAACTGGCTAACTCGATCAAATCTTTGATATATTTTCATTACATAAGAATAAGCCTTGAAAGGAGTAGGATACTTCCAAATTTAGAAAATAAGTGAGAGTGCCAAGATATTTTATATGATAGGAATCATAAAGAAACTTTTTAAACTTGATAATTCCTTATTGATCACTACCTATAAAAGCCATATTATCCACATAAAGAACTAAAACAACAATACCATGAGGAGAATAATGAGCAAAAAGAGAGTGACCATTAGAACTTTATTGAAAACTAACAAAAAAGTAGTGGATTAGAATTTTTCAAACCATGCTTGAGGTGCTTGTTTGAGGACATAAAGAGATTTGTTAAGTTTACAAACCATAGTGGAATCACTAAGAGAATAACCGAGAAGGCACTCCATATAAACAATTTCCTTCAAATAATTATGAAGAAAAGCATTCTTCACATCTAATTGGAATATTGGCCATTGTTCACATGATGCAATAGCGAGAAGATTATGAGTTGTGGTCATTTTAGCAACTAGAACAAATGTGCCTTCATAATCAATTCCATATTATTGCTTATAGCCTTGAGCTATCGAACAAGCTTTGTAGTAATCTAGAGTACCATCAGGTTTGACCTTAATAATCTATACCCATTTGCTCTCGATGATAGAGCTATTAGATTGTTGCAAAACTAAAACCTAATAATTAATGCCTTAAGTTCCTTTTTCATTACCTTTTTAAAACGTGCTTATTCTATTACCTATTTATAGGTAGAAGGAATCTAGATGGAATTGATGTTAGTAAAAAAAAAAATCTATTAGGTTGTTTACGAAAGTTGACATAATTGTATTTTTTTCAAAGATGGCATAGTTCTAGAGATGGTGGATGTAGGACCTTTAGGATCATGATCAGGAAGTGGCATGATAGACGTTACATCAACATCATTAGGTGGACTAGAAATTGAAGAATCCAAAAAATTTGATAAAAAAGGAAGGGGAAGAGCTAGAAGTTGAAGAATTAAAAGATGAGACATAAAAATACATATTTTCTAAAAAATGACATTAAGAGATACATATATTTGTTGATGTTGTACATCATAAGAAACATAACCTTTTTGTTTATCATTATAACCAATGAAAACACATTTGATAGCTTTTATAGTCAATTTATGTCATTCATATGATGGAAGCAACACAAAATAGATAATAAAAAATGCGAAAATGCATGTTATTTGTTAATTTATGAAACAAAGTAAAGTATGGAAATTGATTTCCAATTATAGGAGTAGTTTGCTTGTTAATAAGATAGACAACTGTATGACAACTTGTACCCAAAATTGAGCAGGAACACAAAATTCAAGTAGGAGAGTTTGAGTAATCTCCACAATATGATGATTTTTGCATTCCACCACCTCATTTTATTCTAGAGTCCAAGGACATGACTATTGAGTTAAAATGCCTTTTTTTATTGAAGAATTGAACAAGTTCTAATGCATAAAACTCTTCGCCAAAATTTAAAGGAAAATTTTTATTGTTTTAATTGTATTTTTTTTTATCATACTGACAAAAAATCTAGCTACGTTTACTAGTTCAAATTTAACATGTAAAAAATACACCCAAGTAAAAGAAAATGATCATAAATAGAATAAAATATTTATAACCAAGTCTAGATAAAATGGGTGAAGATCCCCATAAATCACAATGTATAAAATTCAAAAGATGTGTTAACTTTTGTAGTATTAGAAATAAAAGGTAATTTTGTTAGGTTTTGTAGAAGAAGCATAATGAAAACACAAAATCTAAACATATAAAATCCCACAATGATCCATGCAATTCTCACTACGAAGAAAAACATATTTAATGACAAAAAAAATCATTGATAAACCATTCAATTATGTCAGTAAATTAATTTATCGACGAAAAAAGTTTGTCAACAAAGGAGTTGTTGGTAAGTGTTTACTGATGGAAATTCAAATCCGTCAGTAAAGTTACCAACTCAATTGTAAATGGAAAAAGTCATCAGGGAGGAGGTCAAAAATTGTTGGACTTTGGTGACGGAAAGGACCGTCGAAAGTTCAACTGTGATACTGATGGTAATTTGTTGGTAAGTTATTTTATTATTTTTCATGTTCGTCAGTAATCCGTTAGTGGATTTTTTAATTATTTTTTAATATTCGTCGGTATATTTTAATTTTTTTTTACAAAAACATGTATACTTTTCATTTTAATATATCTTTATATATATGAAGAAATTGTAATAATATAATAAAAATTTGTAATATATATTTAAATGTAAATATGTACAACAAAGAGTCAAAATACAAATGAATAAAAAACTAACAATCATCTAGTGCATCTTCTTGATCAAACAAGAAATTATCGGCATTTAAACTAGGATCACTATAACTAAGAGGAGCAAGAGTTGTAGGATCAATAGCATGAGCATCGTCAAATGCTAGAGCTAAAGTGGCAGTAGTGCAATGGTAGTAATAGAGGTCGAAATTGGAGGCATAAGTGTCTATAACTGAGAGAGAAGAGGTATCCTAGTCTGCTGAGATACGACATGCAACCATTTCTCCATGGAATGCATCCGAGCATCAACAGATTTTACATTCGAGTGATATGTCGTAATCCTCTAATTGACTCATTTGTTCACCTCTCGTTACAAGTCCTTTGCTGATGGAGGTGGGGTAGAGGAAAAGCTAGCGCTAGAATCATTGTGTAAGTGAGCGACGCCAAAATCACCCATACCATAAATATGCCCCTTGACCTCGTGCTCATCTACTAACAGGAAGACCTCGCGCTCATCTACCTAACAAGGCTAGTATATCCCAGAGCTGGCTGTGAAATTTGTTGATGCTGTCTATCGATATTATCATGCATGTTGTAAAGTATTAATAATAATCCTAATAAGATAACAGTTAAAAATTTTTATTTAATTGATAAATATAGTATAACTTGCATTAGCATTCCTAGAGCGTGCATTAACAAATGTGCACATGCCATGTTGTTTCGTGTGTGTATACACAAATACATCGATTGGCAAAAGCCTCATGACCTAGCTCTCGTACTTATTTTAAAGACAAAGAATAATATATCAAAAAACATTAATAAAAGAAACTTTAAAAAGTGATATAAGATAATTACCAGTTGTCTAGCATACTCAACATGGGTAATGGATCCCCTGTGTGCTTGGAAGGACTTGAGCCAAGACCTCCTTTCTCAATACTCCTATTTAGGTTGGCTTGGCGAGACATAACCTGAAAGTGAGAAGAACCCCACTATGATTGTTAATGGTCTTAGACCTCATCAAACACCTAGGTCCCCTTACTCTTATACTTCATGTCATAAAGCATATAGTTGTATCGTAATGCAGTTTTTCTTAAAGAAGACTATCTGTACCAAGACATTGATCACATGGTCCCACTGAAACTACTTGTGTAACAATAAAGATAAAGAAATTTGTACATAAAAGAAATTAAATAGATAAATTAATAAATATTTAAATACAAATTTCATTATTACATACATTGAACTCCTCCCAGTAAAAGATCTTCATGAACTATGGGACATTCTTCTAGGTATAACTATTGATATGAATCTTCTGCTTGAATATCTTGCGACATGCACAAGAGCATCTATCATATGGATGCAAACTAAAAAAAATAAAATGAAATATAACTACTTTCATAATAAATAAATACAAAAATAAATAAAAAAAATAGAAGAAATATAATTTTACATACGTCCCATGTTATAGAGTAATCTGAGGGCATAACTTGAGATCTGGAATAGTGTACGCACCATATGGGTTGTATGGTTTCGCTAGACCTCTAGATGGTACATGATCCGATGGCAAAGTGGGTGTAGATGGAAGAGATGTAGTAGGGGATGAAGCTGGTACAACAGAAGATGATGACTAGATACGACGTAAAAGGAGTAGGTGGGGCTTGAGTGGACGACAATGCATGTGAGGAAGTAGTTGATCCGGAAGGTGAAAGCGGTGGCAAAGATGCCTTGCAATCATGGGTACATCCTCTACTTAACATACCACCTTGAGTAGGTGTACCCAAATTGCCAAGTATCTGTTGTGTCATTTGAATTTGCATATGCAATTATATATCTACTAATATATCTACATATTAAAAATATAATTCAAAGTTGTACATACACTTATACATAAAAAAAAAAATAATCCAAAGACTTTATATCATCTTCAAAATTCAAATTCTTATTATAGCTTTATTTCATTGTCTTACAAAAGATCGTCATTTTTGTCATCTAAATTTATGGATGACTCATTTAGGTCATTTAAATTTTCTAGTGGCTCGTCCTTAATAATATCAATGATAGGCATATTATTGACATCCTCCTGAAATAAAGCTTGAGATGATATCTTAATAACAGTTTCATCCTTGATTTCAACAAATGATCTACCTTTTATTTTGCATATTGCTTGCTAATCCATTTTATCCAGGCATAAATTAGGATAAGGAACATAATAAACTTGACAAGTTTGCATTGCCAATATAATGATTTATATTTATTAAATCTGTGTTTATGGTTAATTTCGACTAGATTATAATTTTCATGCACTTCACTCCCATATTTGGCATTGGATCAAATCTTTACATTTAAACAAAACAATTTTTTTATTAGAAGTGTCAGATACTCCAACTGTATCACTTCGATTAGTCAACCGTAATAGTTATAAGATTTTTACTATAGTTGGAACCCTTAATATTGACTTCGCTATCGATTGATGCCCCATTTAAACCATATTTTTCAATGTGAAACTTATAATCATTAACAAAGTAAATGAGATACATAGTCCAATTTTATTTTTTATTTCCCTATTCAAGAAATTAACATTTTTGGATTTTTTGTGTTTTGAATTTTAAGGCAAATAATGTCAATAATATTTTATACCATTCAAATATTTCTAAATAATATATCTAAATATTTCTTAACATACTAATTATTAAACATACAAATATTTTATTATAACATTCAAATATTTCACATAACACCAAATTTTTAATTTTTAATGATATTTTTAAATTACAAATTTTCTAAATTAAATACTTATCTATTGCAGCGCAAAAATGTCAAACTCATTCAAAAGAGATTTCAACCTATTCATAAAATGCAAAAAAATAAAAATAAATTACACATATTTATAATATTTCTACAATTTATTTAAATTACACTAATTTCACAAATTAAACACACACTTAAATTACTAAATTTAATAAATTTAAAATTTCATTTATTTCTAAAATTAAATTAAATTAAATTACACATAAATTACTAAATTTCATTAAATTTGAAAATTTTCTAAAATTAATTTAAATTACTAAAATTTAATTAACATTTATAAAATTTTTAAAATGTTATTGAATTACACTTAAAATACTAAATTTAATTTAAATTTATAAAATTTATTAATTTAAATTTAATTACACATAAATTTCTATTAATTACACTTAAATTAGTAATCAAATGTTACTAAACTTTGTAAAATTTAATTAAAGTACAATTGAATTACTGCATTAATAAATTTTATAAAACTTGTGAAATTACTAAATTTAATAATAATTTACACTTAATAAATTTGCATACAAACTTCACTAAATTTACAAAATTTTCAAATTTCTGTATATAACACATAATTTACGAGATGCATTACAAAATTAATAAAACTCTCTAAATTTATTACATTAATTAACAAAATATTACAACATTACTAACTTTACAATAAATTTACATTATTTACAATACATGTACGATAAATCATACAACTTATAAAATATACACATGTATAAATTTAAATAATTGTACAATCAATTATATAAATTATAAATTTTGCACTAAATTTATATAATAAATTTTAAAACTTACAAATTACACTCATTTTTAGTACATTTACAACAAATTTCCCAAAATTAAAAAAATTAATAGTATTTGCTACATAAAACTCCATTTACATAATTCATTACAAAATTCTCTAAATAACACAATTTTATTACAAAATATTACAAAATTCAAAATATATCATATAAACAAAAATACAAAAATTTCCCATCCAAAATTACAAAAATTTCCAGTACTACATCATTTATATAAATTACAAAAATCAAACTTTACAATATATATTTATACTAATTTTTCAATAAGTTTCACACTTAAATTCACTACAAAATTTTCAAAATTTTACCATAATATTTCACAATATTTCACCACAATATTACAAAATATTGTGAAATTTTTGAAATTTATATTACATAATATTTCCACATTATTACAGAATATTTATATGACAGGACATTACAGATTTTGTGAAATTTATATTACAAAATATTTCCTCAATATTTCACCACTATATTACCACATAATTTCCACAACTTTTCTAGAATTCAAATTCCACAATAATTTCCACAAAACGTTCTACAAAATCCATAAAAATTTAAATAAAAAAATATTATAAATATTCCCACAATAATTTCAACTAAAAATTGCTACAATAACTTTCAGAAATTACAAATGTTACAAAAATCCACATAAAATATAAATCCCCAAATATTATAACAAAATCCCATAATAACTTAACAAAAATTAATGTACCTGTTGTGTTGTGGCAGCGACCACTTTGTCACAAGAGTGGTGTGGTAGCAGTGTCCTTTTGGTAACAACAACATCATTCTGGTAGCTTTGGCTTGGTGGCAACAACGGCGGTAGGGTGGTGGGGTGACAACCGGGGTGTGGTGGCAGAAAGAGAGAGAGAGAGAGCAAAGGGCTCAAAGGAGAAAAAGAAGAAGAAGAAGAAGAAGAAGAGAAAAGGAAGATCACTTGTGTATTTTTAATAAATATTTATAGGATTACCAATGGAAAGTGCCACGTCACATTAATATGTTCGTCGATAATTCATAGTTATATTATTTTTCATATTATTGCATAAGTTTGTTAATGGATTGTCGACACTCTTATTAGCACAATAATTCCTGTGTGACGTTTCATTCCCCTATGTTGGCAAATTTCAGTGCCAAATTTTATTCCAAAATATTTTACTCCATTAGTGAATGTCGACAGTCTTCCATCAGTAGTCCATCACTATATTTTATAATAGCTTTTGTATATAATTTAGTCACTAATCAGGCAAAAATTTGTGATGGAACCTATTTCATTGTCAAATTTCATCGGTATTTACCTGTTTTCTTGTTGTGTCAATTAATCAACGGGAAGGATGTAAAATCTTATCAATTTGAATAGAATTGTATGACTATTGAAAGGTAGAGAGGGTGTTTACATGGTAATGCTCCATCTCGAGCTTAGAGTATTGGTTGTCGAATTTAGGTGCTACCATAAGATTAATGTCCTCTACAGGTATCCATACAAATAGACTCTCTCAAAACGAATGGGTATGCTAGCATTAATATTTTGCATGTAACTCTCTTGAACTCTCCCTTTTTCATTTTTGGAATAATATAACGTATCGAATACTTTATGTTTGTTTTAGAAAACCTTTAGGTTAATATATATCTTAATTGTTTGATATATGTGCCAACTCTATATTTTAAGAGATATAGATAACATGATATCTTATTTTTTTTTAACTTGTAAAACAAAATATATATCTAAATTTTTAAGATAATAACTTTAATTACTTTAATTATAAATATTTCTCTCAAGAGAGTATAAACTATAATTTTGATTTAGATTTATTTTAAGTGTGACCTATAGGTTCACACAATGTTGATAGTAGACTAAAAACTATTTTTGGTCTATAAATTATAATCGGCCTCTCGTAAGACATTATGACTATCCAAGTTATGTGATGGTCATCAATCTGACTTGACTTATCTTATAAATAGTATTATAATCCTTTTATCATATAGTATCTTAATTGAACATAAGGCATGTATCGTGTCATCCTTATATAGTTTAAGTAAATTATTTCTTGATCTTCAAGTGGACTGATGTGAAATAACTTTGATAATCTTAATCATTTCATATTTGCATGGCCATGCATCTTTCTTCAGTCTAACTTATTGAGGACCCAAAGATATATTTCTCATAAGTACATAAGAGACAAATTCCTTCTCAATCACTTATATTCCTCTATATGATTTACTCTATGTCCAACAATAATCTATATAATCATTTTGTTAAAGATAACATTAGACCATATCAAAATATAAATGCATCATATTGGAATCCATGGTAATTTTTTTATATTAGATGATTAAGTTAATACTATTGCATGAGAATTACTTATGACATTTTATCTATGTAGTGTTCTCATAGTGAGTTAGTCCAATACAATGTTCTTTAAACATGTATATATGTCATTAACTTAATATCTTATATATATGACAAGTAAAACATAATCATCAATCAAAACACATGTTAGTCTTTATTCATTATTATCCTAATCATAATGAACGACTAAGGATAATTTACAATAAAATTCTTTAGACTTAAGAGTTTTAAAATCAAGTCACATACTTGATGACCTTAAAAGAACTATTAATAAATTTTTTTTATTTAGTTATAAACACAATATGATAAAGAAATTTAATAAAATACAACTATGAAATTATTGAAAATATCTATGATAAAATTGGCCTAGGGCATATTATTAACAAATTTAATAAATTTGCCAAGAAAACAAGTTTGATAACTTTTAAAATCATTATTCCTAACATTCAACTTATCCGAGAGTAACTAAGATTTGAACATAGACTCTAACTTACTTGTATCTGGATGAATAAGACAATGATGCCAAAGATCCCAACTATTTTTGTCATGTGAAACGGATGTAAATAGTAAGATGGTAAGACAAAAAAGGACTCTTTTGCTAATCAAGATCATGCTGAAATAAACATCCATGTTTATGCCTCTTCATGATCACTTGCCTTGTTTAAAGGTCCTGACACCATAACCATGAAATGGAGATTTAACCAAATAATTTTGATTAGTCAACTGACCAACATAAATCAAATTTACAATTAATTAAGGAACAAAATGTTATGGGTCCCTTTTACATAGGGCCCTACATGATATAATATTTAAAAAATTTAATACTTAGCCATGAAGTAAATTGCTTCATGGCAAAGTAAATGTGAAGGTGACAATTTCTTTTCTTTGCCTATAAATAGTGGCAATAGGAGATGGTGCAAGTTTTTATGACCAAGTGAGCATCATTAAGAGGGATGTGATACTATGAAGCGTGATCTTGAGTAAGACAAAGCATCTTACTTTGATGAGTGTGTGAGCAAATTTGTGAGAGAGTTTTATTATTTGCTTGGGAAAAGTTTTTTCGAAGGGTGAATGATAAAATAATGAGGATAATATTTTTGGGATTTGGAAAACACTGTGAGTACCACTATTTTGTCAAGTTCGTATTTGTATTCCTCTAGTGTTATCTAGAGATGACTCTTTCTGTACCCATTAATTTTATATGTGGAAGAAAATTATTCAGAGTTTGTCCCATGGATGTGGCCCAAATCAAAGGGTGAACTACATTAAATTAATAGTGTCATTTTTATTTAATCATTATTTGTCATGCAGTATTTTATATTTTATTATCATTCCGCCCAACAAGTGGTATCAGACTAAGTTTATGTACTTGAGGTGTTGTAAAATACTGTAATCATGAAGGCTACAATTAGCAAAATGACCAATTTAAATGGCATGAATTATTACATATAGAGAAACAAGATGAAGGATCTCCTATTGTGATGAAACTACATTTATTAGTTTTTACTGCAACAAAACCCAATGATAAGATGAACGAGGAATGGATGTTTAAACACAAACAAGTTTGTGACTTCATTCGACAGTTCATTGAAGATAATTTGTATAATCACACTTGTAATGAGACTTATGCACAAACATTATGGAATAAGATTGACAAGTTATACGCTTTAAAAATGGGCAACAACAAGCTATTTTATCTAACTATATTGATGCAAACAAAATATCAAGAGGGTACTTCTGTTGTCGATCACTTGAATGAAATGCAAAGGATTGTGGATTAGTTTTTGGGAATGGGTATAAAGTTTGACAATGAAATTCTTGTTCTCATAGTCCTTGCTTCTCTGCCAAAATCATGGGAGACTTTAAAGATTTCACTTACAAACCCTGCGCTGAACGGTGTAGTGAATATGGAGTTTGTCAAAAGTGATATTTTGAATGAGGAGATAAGACACATATAAAAAGTGCCTTTTCAACTCAATTAGATATCCTGTTTTAAATTCCATAAGAAGGAGCAACACTCAAGGTTCAAGGTAAAAAGACAAGAGTAGAGGAAAGTCAAACAAGTATGCCAATGTTGAGTGCCATCAATACAAAAATAAAGGCCACATCAAGAAGTTATGTTGAAAGTTTCTAAAGGAACAATAACAGAACAAAGGCAAAGATGTGAAGAAAGATGACAGTAATGATGATGATGAAGAAAATATCCTCAAGGAATTCAACATCCTTTATGTTAATGATATTTTCAATCTTATGAATTAGGGGATAAACTAGGTGATTGACAGTGGCGCTTCTATTCATACTACATCGTGAAGCAAATTTTCCTTGTCTTACACTCTAATAAATTTTGGTTTTGTGAGGATGGGAAATGAAGATCGAGTAAAATTTGTTGGAATAGGAGATGTGTGTTTGGAAATGGACGAGGGCATGAGATTAATCTTGATGGATGTCAGACTTGTTCCAGATATTTGCTTAAACTTGATCTTTGCAGGCAAATTGGATGAAGAAGATTTTTATAGCTCTTTCAAGAACAACCAACGAAAACTCAGCAAAGGATGTTTGATGGTTGCTGAAGGTAAAAAGTACTATACTATACTCTATATTTTATACATGCAAATCTCTCCAAAGACATAGTGAATGTAGTGAAGAAAGAGAGTACAACTGAGTTGTGGCATAAAAGACTAAGTTATATGGGCGAGAAAGGGATGATTGTGTTGGCTAAAAAGAATGTGCTATCCAAAATAAGTCAAGTGTGCTTGAAGAAATGTGCTGATTGTCTTCTAGGAAAGTAAAGCATGGTCACTTTCAAGAGTTCCACTTATAAAATGAATAACGTATTAGATTTAATCCATTTAGATTTATGTGGGCTAATGTCAAAGTCACTTGGTGGTTTTCAATACTATGTGACTTTCATTGATTATCATTCTTAGAAGACAAAGGCATACACCTTAAGGTCCAAAGATCAGGTGTTGAATGTCTTCAGGGAATTTTCATGCCTTGGTGGAAAGGTAAACAAGCAATAAGCTGAAGTGCATTCAGACAGACAATGGTGGAGAGTACTTTGGACCATTTGATGCTTACTACAAAGAGCATGATATTCGACATCAAACAACACCTCCAAAGACACTGCAATTGAATAGTTTAGCTGAAAGCATGGATAAAACTTTGATGGACAGAGTTAGGGCTCTATTCTCACATTCAAAGTTGCCTAAAACATTTTGGGGTGAAACGTTACTTATTGTAGTGTATGTGTTGAATCTTCCATCATGTGTCCCTCTACAGTATGATACTCCAAAAAAAGTATGGTTAGGAAAAAATATTTTCTATGATCATTTGTGAGTCTTTGGCTACAAAGCTTTTGTGCATATTCCTAAAGATGAAAGGTCTAAGCTTGATGTTAAGACATGAGAGTATATGTTTATTGGTTATGGTCAAAATCAATTTAGCTACAAATTTTATGATCTAGTCTAGAAGAAACTTGTTATAAGTCATGATGCTCTGTTTATGGAAGACAAGATAATTAAGGATATTGCTAGAGCTGAAAAGAACATCCCCAGCCCTGACGATAATTCAACAAACTTAAAGTTAGTTCCTCCAATAATGGTGCTAAAGGAAGTTGGAAATGAAGATAATGATGATCAGTTTGAAACAGGTGATGAAAATGCTCCCATAAAGTTTTCATCTGAAGATGATGATGATGGTGTTCATAATCAACTGCCAATGAATGAGGCTTCTCCAATACCATTAAGGAGATCTAATAGAACAAGATAATCTTCTACGAGGTATCCAACCAATGAGTATGTGTTTTCGATAGGGGAGAACCTGAGAGTTTTGAAGAAGCCATGGATGATGAATCCAAGTTGAAATGGATTAAAGCGATGCAAGATGAGATGAAGTCCTTGCATAAGAATAAGACTTTTGAGCTAGTAAAGTTGCCTGAAGGCAAGAGAGCCTTGGAGAATAAGTGGGTGTTCAAGATCAAGTATGAAGAACATAGTCTCCAACCACGATTCAAAGCTAAACTGGTTCTTAACACAATAAGAAATTTTACTTATTATGACAAAAATTTTTGTGATGAAATCAGTATTGTTACAATATGTGGTCTTATCATGATAAAATTAAAATCTATCACAATTCTCATGAAAATTAATTAACTTATGACAAAATGAAAATTTGACAAATATTTTTATCATAATAAATTAACATTAAAGAAATAAAATGACAAAAAAATTTTCATCACAATATTTTATTATAAAATTATGGCGTCAATTTTTTGGCGCTATAAATAATGAGAAATGGATTTTGTCACAATTACTATATTTAATTAGTCGATAAATTAGTATGAAATTATTTTGCATAATAAATAATTATTTATTGTGACAAAATATTTTGTCACAATATAGAAAGACATCAAATTTTAATGTAAAAAATATTTTCATTAAAATTTTGACACCAAAATAAAAATTAATGAGAAAATAATTTTGGCATAATATTACTTTTGTCACTATATTTAATTATTAAGATATTATTACAAAATTATTTTATCATAATAAAAATTTTTGTTCTAAAATAACTTGTTATAATAAATAAAAAATATATACATATGCCAAATTTTGATATATCAATTTCATTTTTTATAACATTCAAAATTAGAATTAAACCACAAATTAAGTATATAAAATTACTTTTTATTAATATAACAATTTGTATATTCTTTGAAATGCTAAATATATAAAATATATCTAATAAATTTTTAATACTAAATTAAATTTTTCTGATATATAAATAAATTATTGATATTCTTATTATTTGAAGGTAATATTTTTAATTTTTATTAAACTTCAAATTATAAATTAATGAATACTATATTTCATCTTTGAATTTGTAATTGAATAAAATAGCTTAATATTTTATATTTTTTATTGCTTCTTTCTTTTTTATAATTTATTTTGAAATAACTATTGATTATGTGAGAGTCAATGAGCACTTTAAAGACTATAATTTGATAAAATTAAATGATTTAAAGTCTATACTATGATAATCAATTGGCCTTCAGAAGCATATAAGTAACCATGCTTGAAAATTCTGCAGTTTAACGTGTTGACTATGGAGAAATTCAAAGATAGGTGACCACTAGGAAACACCTTGATGCAAAGAGTAGGCTAATAGCTAAAACCGTATCAACTTTCAACCTTCAATGTCAGAGTAGGCTAATAGCTAAAACCATATCAACTGTCAAGATATGTAGAAGTTATGAGGTCAAGTCATAAATTAGAGTGTGTGACAAAACATATTATGTTAAAATAGCTAAAACTGTATCAACTATCAGTATATGTAGAAGTTATGAGGTCAAGTTATGAATTTGAGTGTGTGACACTATATATTATGTTAAAATGGTTTTGAATTTTGTGACAAATTGATTTGCCATAAAAAAAATTCATCAATATAAGTATATTTTATTGTGATAAATATATGTCACAAAAGCTATACATTATTAACGGTAATGAATTTTGTGACAAATTTATTTCACATAAAATTTTTTTTATTATTATAAGTCTATTTTATTGTGATAAATATATTTGTCACAAAAGGTATAAACTATTGTGACAAAATATAAATGGTCATAATATACGTATTGAGATAGGGTTGTTTTAACAAATATGGTGATAAATCGATTTTATAACGATATATTTATAATGACAAATTTAATATGTATTGTGATAAATTATTTTGTAATAAGAAAACAAATTTCTTATAGTGTAAGGGATTTAACCAAAGAAAAGGTATCGACTTTGATGAGATTTTCTCTCCGGTCATAAAGATGACTTCTATTCGTACTATGCTAGGCCTAGCAATAAGTCTTAATCTAGAGATTGAGCAAATGGATGTCAAGACTGCCTTCCTTTATGGTGATTTGGAAAAAAAGATGTATATGGAGCAGCTAGAGGATTTCAAAGTAAAAGGAAAAGAAGACTATGTTTGTAGATTAAAGAAAAACTTATATGACTTGAAACATGCACCAAGACAGTGGTATAACAAGTTTGAGTCTATTATGGGGGAGCAAGCTACAAAAAGACTACTTCAAACCATTGTGTTTTCATTTAAAAATTCTTTGATAATGACTTTATTGTGTTATTGCTCTATGTGGATGACATGTTGATAATTTGTTGGAATGTTTCCATAATCAACAACTTAAAGATACAACTAAGTAAGTCTTTTATTATGAAAGACTTAGGACCAATACAACATGTTCTTGGCATAAAGACTATTAGAGATAGAGGCGTTAAGAAACTATGTTTATCACAAGAAAAGAACATTGAGAAAGTACTTCAAAAGTTCAACATGGAGAAAGCTAAAACGGTTAGTTCTCCTCTTGCTAATCACTTTAGATTGAGTTCTCAGCAATGCCCTTCCATAAACAAGGAGAAGGAAGAGATGGATAAAGTTTCATATGCTTTAGCAGTTGGTAACTTTATGTATGCCATGCATGACCATATATTGCTTACGTAATTAGAATAGTGAGTAGGTTTCTTTCAAGTCTTGGAAAGGAACATTGGGCTGTAGTAAAGTGGATTTTCAGGCTTCTACAAGAAACTTCCAAAACGTGCTTATGTTTGGAGACACCAAACCTGTGTTGGTTGGTTGCATAAATGCAAACATGGAGGGCGATGTTGACTCAAGAAAGTTTACTTTAGGTTACTTGATTACATTTTCAGGGGGAACTGTGTCATGGCAATCGAAGTTACAAAAATGCATTGCTTTGTCTATCAGTGAAGTAGAGTTTATTGCAATAATTGAAGCATGTAAAAAGTTATAATAGATGAAGAAGTTCTTAAATGAACTTGGTTTTCAACAAGACATATATGAGCTATTTTGTGATTGTCAAAGTGCTATTCACCTTGGTAAGAAGTCCTCCTTTCATTCAAGATCAAAGCATATTGATGTGAGATATCACTGAATGAGGGATATGGAGAAAAAGCTATTACAGTTTGAGAAGATCCATATAGATGAAAATGGATTACATATATTAACGAAGATTTTACCGAGAGATAAGCTTAAATTATGTCAATTAGTGGTCGAAATGGTAATGCCCTCTATGTAGTCGGGAGGGGGAGAATTATTCTAAGTCCCTCCTACATAGGGCCTACATAATATAATATTAAAAAAATTTAATACTTAGCCATGAAGCAAATTAATTCATGGCAAAGTAAATGTGAAGGCGATAATTTAGCTGACTTTGGCCTTTTTTTCTTTGCCTATAAATAGAGGCAAGTGGAGATGGTGCAAAGGTGTGTGACCAAGTAAACATCATTAAGTGGGGGTGTGAAACTGTGAGATATGATCTTGAGTGAGCCAATGCATCTTTCTTTGATGAGTGTGGTAGCCAATTTGTGAGAGAGTTTTATTGTTTACTTGGAAAAATTTTTCTCAAAAGGTAAGTGATAAAATAATGAGGATAATAATTTTGGGATTTGGAAAACACTGTGAGTGCCACTATTTTGTCAAGTTTGTATTTGTATTCCTCTAGTATTTATCTAGAGACAACTCTCTCTGTGCCCATTAATTTTATTAGTGGAAAAAAATTATTTGGAGTTTGTTTAGTGGATGTGGTCCAAATCAAAGGGTGAACCACATTAAATTAATAGTGTTATTTTTATTTGATCGTTATTTATCATGTAGTATTTTATATTTTATTATCATTTTGCCCAACACATAATAAGTATTCGATAGGCAAAGGGTTTGTAGATTTATTTGGTAAACAAATAGTACCAATTCCTTGAATTGGTAGTTTTCTTCCATTGCTGGTGTAACAGATTGATTTAAAGAACAAGGCTTTAGATTAACCAATGCATTTTTTTGGTTAACATGTGGTTAAAAACAGATGAATTAAGAAACCAAGGAGTATATTTAATTCTTTTACCTGATAACCTGACAATAGAAAAAGCAGAATAAATAACACTTGGAAAAGTTGATTGCACTAAGTGTTGAATCATCTTTTGGATAGATTGTGGTGAGTAAGTGTCATTTTTGTTATCTCTCTTTTGATCATAGTTCATAATAAAAAAGGTTGGTTACTCTGTTTAGTCTTCAAAATCTGCAAACTAAAATAATATGGCCTGAATTTTTGCAATAGTTGGATATATTCCTCTTTTGATAATGAGATTGCACATACCCAAGTTCATTGCAATGCTTGCATCAAATATTGTATCTATTTTCATTTTGTTGTTTTGATTGAAATTTGCCATATGAAGCAATAAATACTATGTCAACAAAATTGGATCTTGTGTCTAGTTGAGGTTGTGTCTTCATTTGTGTTTCCTCACAAACTCCATATTTTGATTGCCATGATTATTAATGTGCCCTTAGCAGTCTCAAATTTAGGTCAAAGTTTCATGAGAAATTGCATTCTCTTCCATAGTATCTCTCTTTCTAAACCTCTACCTTTGTTGTTTGTGAAATTGTACAAAAAGAGATCATGTCTTATTTGTCCACAACTTTAACATTTCAA
This sequence comes from Omphalea diandra, assembly GCA_949677035.1. Lineage (NCBI taxonomy): Eukaryota > Viridiplantae > Streptophyta > Magnoliopsida > Malpighiales > Euphorbiaceae > Omphalea > Omphalea diandra. The sequence continues at coordinate 25,668 of CATIWR010385764.1, forward strand.
CATAAAAGATATAAATATCTCTATCCTCTTATTGATATTTTCTATTTCATATTTAAGTTCAAATTATCACGATTGGTTTACTGAAGAATAAATTTCTCTAAGATGATTCCATGTATCAGTAGTAGTTTTGAAAGAATAAAGACTTAATGCAATATAGGTTTAACTGAATTCAATACCCAATTAATAACATGTGCATTCTTTGTTTCTATTTTCCCTTCACCTCTATATCACCTCATTCTTTTTCAAATTCATCAAGAATTCTAGATAATCCCTTTCCTTCAACAAAAATCCATAAATGAAATTCCCAAAGCACAAAGTTTTAGTGATTAAACTCTACAAATATGGTATCAAATTTATTTTCATCCATATTGATGATTGATCAAAACTCGAGTAGCCGAACTGATCCTTTAAAGGATAGTCACAAAACAAAAAAAGAAATTCTCAAAGGGATGTAAAAACAAAATTTAAAAGGACTTCTCAAATCTCTATACCATTATAATGTTTGTAAGAGAAGAATCAATTATATTTTATGTTTATCTCATTCCAGTATACAAACCTCTATATGTATATAATGACTTGTATCTATACATGGTAAATGTAGCTATTTAAGGAGAAATAAACAAGGAAATCCATAAATTAGGGAAAATGCTACAATATTAGGTGAGATTTTCTTCCTCTATTATGGGCAATATCTTTTCTATTTGATAGAGTTGAGGGATGAATGAAGGACTTATCTCATGTTGAGAATATTTAGGAGCATATCGACCAAATAAGAAAGTAATATATGCCTTTTATTAGCTTAGACATCAATCATATTGTTCATCTATCAATAAGCTATTCAAAAAAGGAAAATAGGTCTTACAACCCCATAAAGAAAAAGGCTATATTTCTCTCACACATAGATTTAACTTAGTTTAGATTTTATTGTTTTCATTAATTTTCCAACCTATTTTCCTTGCTCTATGTTTTTTAAGATTAGTTGGTATTCTTTTTGAGATATAGTTCCAACCTTTTTTGTTTTTATTGTAAGTTATCATATTGATCGAGTCTTGATATATCAATTTATTGCTTGTTAATTAATTTAGAGTTATAAGATTTATTCATTTAGGTATTGTATCTCTTTATTCAATACAAGTTCTTTATGATTTTGATTTATTCACAATCTATTGTGATTTGATTTTTCATTATTGTTGTCATTCCTGCTTATTATCTACGACCATTTTTCAAATCTATTTCTTTTGAGTTCATTGCTTTTGATTTGTTTACATTGTACTAGATCAAAAATTCAAGATTTACCAACTGTTTTTCTTTATTGATTTGTTTATCTCAAGCGATTGTCTTTAATTTCAACTTGTACTGATAGAGTTGGCTTATATGCTTTTATCGTCAAAATTCTAGATCTATTGCCTTTTGTTCTATATGCTTGTTTGGACTCGTTGTGGGTCATGTCTTCTAGTATTGATCCTATATATACCCCTTTAATGTTCTTGATGCATTCTTTGAGTACTTAAAGTTTATTATCATTGTGTTTTTCATGTTCTTGTGAGCTTAAAAATTTGAATCTATTGCCATATTCTTCATGTGTTGTTTTGATATATTTCCCTTATTAAGCTAAGGCTTTGGATTCAAGTTTATAATGATAGTTTTGCTTCTACCAATTGAATTGGGATAGTTAGCTATTCATATACTTGAGCTTCACTGCAAGCCCCTTGATATATGAAACCTTTTTAAGAATTTGCTTCCTCTTTAAATCTACTGATTTTACTAGGTTGAAAATTGAAATTAACAATATCGACTAGTAGAAGGGAAGAAAAAGAGTGAAACAAAGGTACTAAAAAGTTTAATGCATGTATAGTTGAGAAATTTTGAGTGGAGGTGGAGATCTGTCAAGATTTGACTAATAATTTCTTATATTTTGTGTGAGAGAAACATTTATCAAATGGATAAAAATGTAATTAAAAATTTAAGAACAAAACAAAAAGAAGAATGAATAAAGACATAATGGTCAGCTTATAATTAAACACAAAATTTAAAGTGAAAGATTTCACTATTGTACACCAGCTTTCGAAATAGTTATTTATATTCAAACCTTTCGAAATACTCATATATGCTCAAAATCAATCATATTTATGTCAATTATATTCATTGTCAAAATAAAAATAAGAGATTTATGTCATTTGTTAAAATTACTACTATACAATTGTAATTCATGTTATAAAAGTATTTATAAGATCCAAAATCAATTGAATTTTATATAAAAAGAAATTAAATTAATTTTTAATTTTTCTAAAATTATTTAAATTTTTATTATTAACTAACATATTAATATTATAGTTTTGAATTTTAATTCATTATGATTTTCATAATTATGTAATTTTTTTTTTAAAAAATGATAATAATTTCAATAAATAATATAAATTTGTCAATTCTATTTTGACTATACATATAATTGATGCAAGTTTAACTAATTTTAAATATAATTAACTATTTTAAAAGGTTAGAGTATGACGAAGAAAAAGGTGAGAGATTATGTCTAGCGATTATAATGTTACCTTCTTTTTGTTCCAAGAAGGGTGTGGAGATTATTATTATTATTATTTTTGGATTTCTGGAGAGGGAAAAACCCAAAAACAGCAGAGATTATTTCATATCCGATAGAATAATAGTGTCCCTCTCACTCATATTTGAAAATAGTTTCACTACATATAAGCTTCAACAATTTCCCATGGATGGAGCCATAATTTAACCTTTCAATAGTTTAGCAAAAAAAAAAAAAAAAAAACCTTTTCCGAAAGCTAAAACTCGTAGCGTCTAGACTTGACTAAAATTGAATTGCTGTTAATGTGCGTATAAAACATGTTTAGGACTACCAGAATACAAAGAAATTTACTTTGAATTTTTTTATTATACTCTTCTCTGCTTTTGGCAAGTATAATACCAATACCATATGTTAAAATTATCTTACCCATAAATAGTTAAATACGAGTAAATAGCCAATTTAAATTCACTGTCAAATGGAAAATGTATTACTCCTATTTATAAAACTACTAGAACACAAGAAATCATAACAATTTGCTATCAACTCGATAATTAAATCAAAGTGGAAAATGTGGTCCCACTTACTAATCTAAGTCTTGAAAATTTTTTGTCTCCATTAGTCAAATGTTGCTTACACAACACATATATAATCATATCGAAGCCAAGTGACAAATTTGTTGATTTACTTCTCAAATTCACTCATGTACGTATGTAGTATGTAGTAGCTCAGACTTCATCTCCCTCCTGCCACATCTATAAATAGAGAGCAACCTCAACCTCCAATTGCTCATCCAGCACTTGACCAAATCTCTTTAGTCACTTATTGTCCAGTTTTCTACAAAGAAAATGCGCTTTCCAAAGACTTTCCTTCTTCTCAGTATTGCTTTCGCTATTAATATTTTGTTCACCTCCTATGAGGTTGTCTTAGCCCGTGAACTAGCTGATGGAGTTCAAACTGGTAAGTTTTAAACTTCCTTTCACCAAATATATACGCAAATTAGTAGAATCTGATGTTTTGTTTCTTGCACGTTGATATAGCACCATATTTTTCTAGGGAAAAATAGCTTCATTTCAAAACTACATTGGTATAATCTCCATTTCAAATTACAACTGGACACATTAACGTACTTAACTAGTTGGCAAACAATTATCGCTCTACCCAATCATATATTGTGATGCTCAATATTTTGAATACAAATCACTTTCAAACTAGATAGGCATTAACATATTTTGTAGCTAGTTAATTTCATGTCTGTTATAGGCTTTGTCTAAATGTGCATGCAAATGATGGAACATATAAATATATAACACTACTACTAATTGTATTTATTTTGCTCAATTTTATAGAGGAGAGCCTACAAGCAGATGTGAAGCAATTCCAGGATAACGGACAAGACAATGGAGATGGGGACGACCATAAGCACAAACATGGCCACAAGAATGAGAATGAGCATGGCCATAAGCACAAGCACGAACATGGACATAAACACGGGCACTAGCATGAGCACGGGCACAAGCATGAGCACAAACATGAGCATGGGCACAAGCACGAGCACAAGCACGACCACAAACACGAGCACAAGCACGAGCATAAGCACGAGCACAAACACGAGCATAAGCACGGACACAAACATGAGCATGACCACGAACATCATCATGATCATAAGCACGAACATGGACACAAGCATGAGCACAAACACGATCATGGTCACAAGCACGAGCATGGACATGAGCACAAGCACAAGCATGAACATGGTCATGATCATAAACATGGACACAAGCATGGCCACGAGCATCAGCACAAGCATGGACACCACCATGGGCATGATCATAAGCATGGACATGAGCACGGGCACCATCATGAGCACAATCATGGACACCACCATGGGCATGATCAGAAGCATGGACATGAGCACCATGGGCACATGAGATGATGTGACTATGGACATTAAAGAATGTTTGCCAACAAGGCAACTGGCGGATGGTTAAAATGTTGAATCTATCGTTGGAAGTTATAGTAAAAACCCATTCTATATATATATATCTATTGATACTTGCAATGTATTATGTGCGAATTAAGCTAGAGTACTTCTGTAGCCTACCTAAGTATCTATAAAACTTAGTACACGAATAAAGAAATGTCCGATCTTTACAAAAGAAAAATGGTTTGATTTACAAGTTAATTTTCCTTGTCTCAAATAAAATGGCTCGGCTTACAATTTTCTTTTTTTTTTTTTTTAAACTTATTTTGTCTCTTCTTCTATTTTATAATTTTTTTTATTGAATATCATCTATTGCAAAATATGACCAACATTTATTTTTTAAAAAGAAATTGAAAACAAATTGCTAAATGTAAATTATTATTTAACAAAATTGTAATTAATTCCATTGCATAGAATATGGTACAAAGATTCACAATATACTTATAATAGCGTATTCATGCTATTAAATTATGTTGTGCTAGCACTATAAGAAATTAATTATTTTGTTACAATCAATAATATTACACAAGTTAAAAAATTATCATAAAAATTGTGTACTTATAATGTCACTAGGTTTGTAACCTATACATAACAACAAATCAACTTCATGTATGACTAGAAAAAGAGTTGGGTCATGTCGTTTTTGGGTGGGAACATTTTTGGGTCATTTAAGTTTTGAACATATTTTGATAATTTACATACATAAAAGATTTCGAATTTACAAAATAATATTTCAAGTCAAGTTGAGTTGAGTTATTTGTTATTCATTTTTTAAAATTGATTTTTTAAATATATATTAAGATTCTTTGTTATTTATATAATATTTTATCATAATTTATTAAGAAAAATAATAATTTTCTTTAAAATAAATTTTTAATTAGGTAGATTTTATGTAAACAACTTTTAGTTAAAGTTTTTTTATTTTCTTTAAATGCTTAATAAATTAAATATAATTTATCTTTAGGCAATTGACTATAGATAATAAAATAAGCAATTGAAAAGTCCATATGGAATTGAAAATAAAGAAATATTTTTTAATTTTAAATAAATTTTAAATATTTAATATTTTAAATTACAGTATTTTGGCCGATTTGTGAGTCAGATTTCAATAGAGTCAAGTTTGACCCAAAAGTTTTTAGGTCAAGTTTAGAGCCTTTTGAGTTTTCTTCCGAGTTGAATTCGAGTCATTTTTTGGGGCATATTTGAATCGAATGTTTGATCAGATCAGAAATTGTCATATCTATGTATGATAATAAAATTTGTCATAGATGACATAAAATTTACATAATAACTTTATTGTTACTTACAATATATTTGGCTAGAATTTTAATTGTGACTAATATTACATAGATTGCCACATATTATCAAATATAGCTATAAACTAAGTGAATAACTAAAGTAAATTATGATGATAACTTCACTTTATTGTCAAAAAAATTATTATATATTTACAAAATTTATATACCTAACATATATAATTAAATTGGTCAGATTTCTTTTATATATATATATATATATATATATATATATATATATATATATATATATATATATATATATATATATAGATTAAAATATTTAAAAATTTATAATAGAAAAAAGTAGAAAAAATTTAATAGATATTTTATATAGATAAATTTT